>CAKNYM010035532.1:2897-25651 GCA_932195095.1 Andricus curvator
CTTGTCCGAAAAGCTGTAAAAATAAAAAGGGTCTTTTCCTCTTCTCTCTCTCTCTCTCTCTCTCTCTCTTTCTCTTAAAAGTGTGGAGGAAACGATTTCTTAAATATTTTCATGCTTTGAGAGTTTTCGAGTTGAAAAATAAAGTTAGTTTGCCTCGGTTCTTTGAATCTTCACCACGTAATTTTTGTTAGCGATATTTTCATTTAAAATAGTTGTTCCTTTTCAATATAAATTTAAAACAAAAAGTTCCGCAATTTTTCGTGACTGTTTTCTTTCAAAAAATTTTTTTAATCAGTGTCGGGGTTAATAATATTCTGGTCATAATAACCATTTTTCTTCTTTTTAATTTAAAATATTTTTTTGAATTTTAAATTCTTTTCTAATCTTATTATGAATAATAATGTGTGTATACCTTTGTCAATTTTTCACTAATGCATGCAAAATTTTGATTAATTAATCCTTTTTTAAAGAAAAGTGATTAGTGTTGTGTTTGTATATGTGTATGTGAGTGTACACATGTACATATATATATATATATATATATATATATATATATATTATTTTTATCGGAAGGTATTATATTTCTGATTTTTCCAATTGGCATAATAATATATTTTTGTCGTACCTTGTAGTTTCCTATAAATAATCCCTGATGAGGGAGTTTAAATTGACTCCGAAACATGTTGGTTCCTTGGTAGTATAAAAAAGACGGATAAAAGAAAAAGTGAGAGGTTGGTTTTTTTTGGTTGACTTTTTCTCCTTTTCTCCCTCTTTTTTCAATTGGTTATTTTTGTCTCTAATGAGCCGAAAAGTGAGGTGGTCTAGAAATCTATTTTTTAATTTTGAATCTTTTTCATGCTCATTTTGCATAAAATTATTCATGATAAAATGGATTTCTGTTCTATCTTAATTTTAAAATTATTAAATAGAGACACTAAACAAAAGATTCGTTCCAATTTGTAGGGTTTTGTTCATGAATATTTTCTGATTTCTTTTAATTGAGTCTGAATAATTTTAACTCAATTTCTTGAAAGAAATATTTTTATTACAAAATTTGTTTGTAATAAGTTTGCACTAAATATAGCAATTTTAGAAATATATAGGAAATATTTTTGGATTATTTCTTTTTCCTATTTGTGAAATTGTAATAATCTAAATGAATTTGATTGAATCACCCAAAAAAATTATTACAAGCAAATCGCTGAGGCAAATAAGTTCGACCTCCCAATGTCAGATTACGAAACAAATTACTACATAGTGAGACAGTTTGCTGATCAAATTCAATTTTCATTAACCGGAGTGGATTTAAATAAAAATAAAAATGTGTCACAAGCTCTGATGAGAATAGATGAAATTATGAAAAATCAGGAAAAAAGAAAACAGTATAATCCAAGACATGATAGAATAGTTCAAAATTTGAAAAATTACGAAAACGATTTTAGAAGAGATCACAAATCTCAAAACTCGCGACAATCTCAGACCAACAATCTTGACGGACAAAATTGGAGAAATCCTCAAAAATCAGACTGTTACGTAAATAGTAAAGTTGAGCCACACAGCAGAGACAGACAGCCGAATTGGAGTCAATACAATAATAGGCAAAGTGGGTACTCTAATCAAATATAAACCGAACAGACAAGGACAGAGTAGACAGGGTAATAGCAACAGACAAGATAACAAACAAAACAGAAATCTCCCAATGATAACAACTGATAAAGATGAATTAAATAATAGCTCGGGGGATATTGACGATGAAATAACCAAAAATTCACAGAATATAGAATTTAACGCAAATGACTCGAATTTAAACTAATATGCGACTCCGTTGAAACAGGTCCAACGTCGAGTCATAAAATCGCGACTATTATTGAGGACCTGCTACACGATGTAAATAATGCTCCTAACGATAAAAGTAAAGAGCCGGGAGATATAAATAATCATACTCGCCTAATTATTAAGATTAAAATCGGTAATAAAAGTTTGACATGCCTCGTAGACACGGGTAGCGAAGTGACGGGTTTAAATTTAGAAACATACGAAAAAATAAAGGACAAGGTTCATGTAGACGTTCTGCCGGTATCGAATGTATCATTAACTGGGGCCTTTGGTAAAAAGTCATGTAAAATAAAAGAACAAGCACAAGCACAAATTAAATTAGGAAAAGTAGATGTGCTCACAAAATTAGTTATAATCCCAAAATTGAAATACGAAATAATATTAGGAACTGACTGGCTAAAAAAAAAATAAAGCTATCATCGACTACGGAACTGAAAAAATGACAATAAATGGAAGCTCGATCGATTTATTTGAGGGATCACGTAGATTTAAATACGCTACAACTGCGGATCCTCCCTAACGAGATAAACCCTGATATTACAAAAAATGATATAAATATAGCGAACATGCATTACTGTTATCAAAGATAACCTCGAAGACCAGAACAAGAATCGGGGGATATTCTATTAGGCAAACGTGATACGAATAGTTATCTACAAACCAAAAAAGTTAAACAGGGGGATATAGATGCGAATTTTTTTTTTTAAAGTACAGGATATTGTCTCAGAATTAAGGCATTTGAATGACAGTCAAAAAGAACAAATTTCTACGTTAATAATAAAACATCACAAAGCTTTTTCGGATAAACCGGGTTGCACTAATGTTTACGAACACAAAATAAACGTGGAAGTAAGAGACTTAGTGGTTCGGAGAACATACCCGGTACCGATTAAATACGAGAATGAAGTAAGAAAATAAATAAAATCCTTGTTTGAAGGGGGAATCCTTGAAAGGGCGATCAGTCCTTATTTTAACCCGCTGCAAATTGTCTATAAAAAATCGGGAGAAATTCGGCTATGTATCGACGCGAGATTTATCAACAAAATAATCGAAGATGAACATGAAAGTCCCCCGTGCATCGATACTATATTACAAAAGATTGAAGGGTGTAAATATTTTACCACAACTGACCTGACGCAAGGATATTTTCAAATTCCATTAGAAAGAGTCGCGGAAGTATACAGCTTTTTTATTTGAGGGAAAACAATATCAATTTAAGCGTGTTCCTTTTGGTTTAAAAACCGCCGGATGCGGTTTTATAAGAGCCATGAATCGAGCTTTACCCGACGAGATAAATCAGTTCGTCACAACATATGTGGACGACGCTATAGTCACATGAAAAACGTTTGAGGATCACGTTGAACATTTCGATAATTTTCTCCAAAAGTTAATAAATACCGGTTTCACTATAAGATTGAGTAAGTCCGTGTTTTGCCAACAAAAAGTGCACAATCTGGGTTTTATTCTGTCTACTGTATAACTGTATAACTGTATAACTGGACGGCCATTCATCAAAAAGCTTTCGAAAATTTTAAAGAAAATTTGATGCGGGTTGTACTGCTTAGTTATTATGACGTAAACCGAACATTTCACTTACAGACCGATGCCAGTATATCAGGTATATCCGCGATTCTATATCAAATAGATGACAACAACGATCAGAGAATAATCGCCATAAATAGCAGATGCCTCACAGAATATGAAAGAAAATATTCAGTCACAGAATTAGAATTGTTAGCAATAATCTTTGGAGTCACGAAATATGAAAGATATCTCTTTGGTAATCAATTCATTATTTCGACAGATCACCAAGCGCTAACATTTCTTTTGCATACATCTTTTCATAATTCTCGTCTGGCTCGTTGGTCGATGATTCTAGAGCATTTCTCTTTTAAAATAAAATATTGCCCAGGGAAACAGAATGTAATCGCGGATTACTTTAGTAGAACGTTTCAGCACGGTAGTTATGATAAAGAAAAGCGACATGTCATAGCTTCCCTGCTGGAAGGAGTTGAGGATAACGGCATCGAGGGGGTTATGAAAATTCGATGTTGCGCTCTGAAACAAGGAAAAACCGAAGCAGAAATTAAAATTGAAAATTTGCTAAAAAATATCGAAAGCTTACAAAAAGATGATATGGAAATCAGGGCATTGCGCGAAAAAGGTGAAAAGGCCGCGGGAAGAGACATAAAAATAGTAAACAGTCTAGTCTTTATCAAGCATAGAGATCACGGGGGATGGAAATTAATTGCACCAAAACAAATAAGACTTGAATTAGTCACAGCTGCACACGAAACAAAAGGGCATTGTGGGATATATAAAACATCAATGTACCTGAAAGAACATTTTTATTGGAGAGGTATTAGCCGGGACGTAAAAAAATTATTAAAATGTTGCGATTTATGCCAACGTGTTAAATACTTAAACTTTTCAATGGAAGGAAAGCATCAACACATATTGACCGATAAACCGGGTAAATTAGTATCCGTTGACTTTTATGGGCCTCTTCCGGTATCGAAATATAGAGCGCAATATATTTTTGTCCTAATCGACGTGTTCTCTAAATATGTGACCCTTTACCCGTTACAAAGAGCAACCACCAAAGCATGTATAGATAAATTGTTTAATGATTATATAATTAAACATGGAAAACCTGAAGCGATTCTAGCTGATAACGGCACACAATTTACGTCACAAAAATGGAAAAAAGCACTGCAAGGCGCAGGAATTTCGGTTAAGTTCTCATCCGTTCGGCACCCTAAATCCAACCCGGTGGAGAGACAAATGAGAGAATTGGGTAGACTTTTTCGCGTATTTTGTTCTGAAAAACATGCGGGATGGGCAACTTTTTTGCCTCAAATTGCCGATTGCCTAAACCTAACCGTTAGTCACACTACAAAATATACACCGTGTGAATTACATCTGGGTAAATGTCCGCCCGATTTGATTAGGAAACTAGTAAAATTCCCCGAAGAAAAGCAAATTCCGAAAGAAATAAAAATAGAGTTAGCCAATAAAAATATTAAGAAAGCAGCGGAAAGTCGCGAAAAACAACAGAAAAAATTCTCAAAAATTCCGTTAGTAATGGGCGACCAGGTTTTGGTAAGAACTCCAGTACCTTCAGACAAAGATAAAAAGAGATATCACAAATTTTTCCATATTTTCATGGGACCTTATACGATAAAAAGAATAGTGGCGACAAATGCCTATGAATTATATGACGAGAATAAACGTAAAATAAAAGGTATTTTCAATCGAGATAACCTTAGAAAATATTTTTCTCAGGAAAAATAAGACTTCAAATTCTAGCATGAAGACAGGATCCAAATCAGTGAAACTAAATGTATGTGAGTGGAGCAATGAAATCGAAATCTGTCAAATATATGCAATGCATTATGGTGTGGGAGAATGAGAGAAGAGGCGTGATATATATGTTAGGAAATAGGAAGATGCAAAATGTAGAGTTATCGAAAATTGTTCCATCGTCTTATCACAATTTTCGACGGGGGATTATGTAATACCGACATTATCGAGCCTGCGGAAAATTCAGCAAAATTAATCTTAAACACGATAGAGGGACACGTATAGAAAAATATATCCCCTCTCTTAACGCGAAAACCGCCTTACGTGTAGCGTCCTGCGATTATGAAATTGTAACGTCCTTATCCGTCTTGCCCGTTTGTCGTGAGGGTTTAATTTTGAATCGATTGTGGTGCGCTACGATAAGAGGGGACAAAGAGGTAAAAAGCTGTGCAAATTCACGTGAACTAGTATAAAAGGTGAAGTGCAATATTAAAGAGAACCGTGATTCTGATTTTCCGCAGGTTCCCTCTTTTTGAATCCCGATAGAAGATTCCTGGCCGTTAGGCATATCTGATCTTGTGAGTCTAAGGCATTTTCCTGGTCGTATATAGCAAGAGCAGCATTGTACGTTATCCTGTAATCCTTACTTATGACGGCAGCCTAAACGTCTACGACGACATATCTCCGTCCGCGCTGCGTTCACCAGGATAACGAATTAGTAGCCATCGAAATCACCCAGGAAAAGTAAAGTACCATCTCTCTATTTCGGGAGCGTTTACCGTGAGTACATGTGCGTCTTTTTATGTATTAAGTTTGTGGACAATCTCTTCGCATATCTTAGATAAGTGAAAAGCCGAAGTCTGGTACGGCCGAATTCGAGCGAATTTTAACTAAATGATTTCGGACGTCATCCGTCGACGAATTTCAAAGTGACTCACATTGTATTTATCAAACGAGCTCAAATCGAATAAATATAATATTCCAATATAATTTTGCTACATTTGATATTCGTAATAATATACATAATAAAATGTACAAATATTAGCTATTTATATTTATTTATGCTCTTATTTTTCAAGAAAAAAATTAGGGAGGTGAGAAACGAAAACGAAACAATAAGAAATATAAACAAACAGTTAGTTTCTGCGAAGAATTGTTTCGATATGTAGCATAATGACTCTTCATATGCCTTTTTCTACTTGTTAGTCAGTGGTCCACATGACCAGTAGAAAGTTTTTTTTAAAAAGTTTTTTTAGAAAGTTTTTTTTTTTTTAAGTTTTTTTTTTAGAAAGTTTTTTTTTTAGAAAGTTTTTTTTTTATTTTATGGATATGCAAGGTATCTAGCATCCTGGAAATCCTTGAAAACCTGGAAAAGTTGTTGAATGTTTTTACCTGGAAAAAGCTGGAAAAAACCCTTGAATTTTGCACACACCTCTTTAGTACTTAATTGTTCACTTTATCACGGTGAAAATAGTGAAGCTACTATCGAAAACATTTCAAAGCTCCTTATTTACTCCCGATTTTTTTCTACTTGAACGACGATTTCATTGAAATTTTCTCAAATCTAATAATTTGTTTCTGTTAATATATTGAAAAAAAGTTCAATTCCGCTAACAATGGACTTTTATTAATGAGACTTTGGTAAAATTTGACTAAGTTATTCCACACTATTTGTACAGTATGGCTGTAGGTCAGGAAAAAACTGGAAACCAGGGAAAAATCCGGGAATTTTATTGTCCGGGGAAAGTCAGGGATTTTGACAAAAATCTTGCAAAAGTCAGGCAATTTCTATAAGAGGCATTTAAAATAACTGTTTAGGATAATAAATTAGACAATTTTACATTTTAATTTTAAATTGTGTTATTCCATGTATAAAAGATTGTATGTTCAAAATGTTCGAAGATTAACATTCAGGCATTTGAATATTAATAGCCAGGGTAAATGAAAAATTGGTCAGAGTAAAGTTAGGGATTTTTGAAAATGAAGAATAGGGTTACTCTGATATAATGTTTTTGTTAGTAATTTATTTGCCTCTTATTTTTATTTATTTTTTTCAGTTGTTTCCTCCTGTCGATTATACTTTTAGTTAACAATTTTATTATTTAGTTGCAAATTCAACCAATTTGTTGAAAATTAATTTTTTTTTTTCAAGGTTCAAATGTTTGCTTGAAAATTTAACTATTTTGTTGAAAATTAGTTTTTTTATATTTTAAGTTTATTTTCTACCTGAAATTGTTATTTATCCATTTTTTGTTGAAACTTGATCTAGATTAGTTAGAACTTTTTCTTTATTGGTAGAAAAATAATTTTTTTTGATCGAAATTTCTTCTTTTTTGGTTGAAACTTCGGATTGAAAATGCAACTGTTTTATAAAAACATTCGTATTTTGAGTTAAAAGTTGATAAATTTTGATGAAATATATTTTTTTTCTTCACTTACAAATCTTTATTTGCTGAAAATTCGTCTTTTTGGTGGGAAATTACATTATTTTCTTGAAAGTTTGTCTTTTTGGTAGAAAATCAATATTTCAGGTTTGAAAATTCAACTGCTTTGTAGAAAATTCGTCTTCTGGGTTGAAAATGTGTGTTTTTTTATTTAAAGTTAACCTCCTTTGTTAACAATTTATTTTCTTCCTTACAGATTCATCATTTCAGTTGAAAATTCATCTTTGGTTGAAAATTCAACCTTTTGTTTGAAGTATTTATTTACTGAAAATTCATCCTTTTTAGTTGAAAATACAACTATTCATTTGAAAATTTATGTAGAAAATTAATATTCTTCGTTGAAAAATCGTTTAGATTAAAAATTCATCTTTGTAGGTAGAGAATTCAGGGTTAAAAGTTCAACTATTTTTTTGAAAATTTTGTTTATTCGTTAAAAATCATTATTTTCTGTTTAAATTAATTTTTTAGATATAATATTTGAATGTTCTGTAAAAAACGTATCCCTTTTTGTTAAGAATTAATCTGTTTTCTAAAAAAATAAATTATTTGGTTAAAAATTTAACACTTTTTGATTGAAGTTTAATCTTTTTATTTGTAATTCGATTATTTGGTTGAAAATTCATCTTTGTAGGTTGAAAATTCATCAATTTGGTTCAAAATTCAACTTTATTTTGCTGAAATTTATTTTGCTGAAAATTTATTTTCTTGATTGAAAATTAAACCTAAATTAGCTTAAAAGGCGATAACTCAGTCAAATTCCAACTTATTCTAATCAAAAAGAGATTATTACACACAGAATTGAACTCACTTTGATTATATCAACAGCAACAAATTATTGTATAGAAAAAATGTCATTAAATTGTCGTTTTGGAAGAATATGAATCTTTGAAATATTTTCGATTTTAGCTTGATGATTTTTCACCATGGTAAAATGAACAATTACCAAAAAACGGTTGTTGACAATAAAATCAGATTTCGGGGGCGTATGAGAAATTTAGCATATATGACACATTTTTAGAAACGTACATGGAAAAATTCATTTTTGTCCTGGAAAACTTGGAAAAGTCCTGAAATTTTTTGTTTTTTAATGTTTTGCGGCACAATAGAGCACTAATATATCAGAATTCAGCACAACTTTTATTTTGTTGAAAATTCAACATTGCGGTGCCAACTTCACGCACATAGCGATCCAATCGGATAATCGTTTCGAAAGATATTGTATCTCTTTGAGTTTCGCAGATTTCTATTTTGAATGTAAAGATGATCATTGTGGCACTTCTGGGCTAAGATATTTTAAAATGTTTACGTGAGCGAGCTTTTCAGAAAACATATTTGGTTACAGCGTACCAAAAAGTTTCCGAATTACGTGATTAGATCTCTATTTCTAAAATGGTGACGGAGTGTGTAATCTTTTAATTCTGTTCCCATTTTTTTAAACAATACAGTCCAATCCACTACGGTCCGTGTACAATTATACATTCAATATTCATTTTTAAAATAATCGATAAGAAATATTTATTTGAATACTTTTTCAAACGCAGCTACCACTAAGAGAAATGATATATCGACGCCTCCATTCAATATGAGTCTATCTGCTGACAGCGCCCTGTATGAGACTATGCGCTGTGTATAAGCATAGGGAATAGTCTCATACACGGCGCTGTCAGCACATAGACTCATATTGAATGGAGGCGTCGATATATTTCGATTTTTTTACAGTCACATAAAGGAAGAAGTCACGAACTTGTAGCTAGGTCTCGGATACGAGATAAAAAAATGAAACATTACATCCTTATTTCTATGAGAAATATATGGATAAATTTCGAAGTTTCTTACGAACAGTTCGAATTTCCTACGAATAGTTCCTGAAAATTTCAGACTGAAATATAAAGAGGAAAAATTTTATTTGTGCGATTTAATTTTATATTAATTTATAAATTCGCAACGCAGAAGATTCGAACCCTCAAAGACTGCTGACTCACAAGTTTCTAAACATAAACCAGGAGAGCGTAAACACGCGCAGCCATCGAGGCCTAACAAAATAGGTATTATAAAACTTCTAGCCACTCATCCGACGAGCTCGAGGAACACATACGAGCGCACACACGCACCGCGCGTTTGGGAGAGTGTGTGTGTGGGCCACGTACAGGCGAACTTAGTTTCGAGTTCCCAGATTTGTCGGGAAGCTCGTGAGTGCTCTGAGAATCTTTTCCCAATCACTCGTAATATTTCTGTAATTATTCATGTAAAAAAAAGTGATGAACCGTTTTAGAATTTTCACATCGAGTTCGTCAATCTTTCTCAAAGTTCGCAGGTTATTTACGAAAATACATAAATATCCGATGAATTTTTCTCATATATAAGACTTAGCTACTAGTTCGTGACTTTTTTACGGATACATTTTTTCCGTGTAGAGCTCAGCGCATGCGAGGACTGGAATTTTTCATGTCTTCTGCAGAGCTGGACATGAAGGCAGAGGCCAGGAGAACTGTCGTGAATTTTGCCCAAGACCATCGGACTTCCAATCATCAACAGAATAAAGAAATTCTTGTGAACACTTTTTCAGAGGAATCTGAATTTCAAAATAATGTTCAAGAGAGAGATTCTGCTGCAGAGATGAAAAAAGACGATGATTTGCAATGCGATGCTGATTAAATGGGGCAGCTTTCCAAGGAGAAAGATAAAGCAGAGTTTTGGGACAAACTAAACTTATATTCCGACGACGAAAATGAGGAAGCAGATTCACTAGAATTAACACTGTGGGAAAAAGTAGCTGCTTCGGGTCTACGACATTATAAGAATTGAGCATCTATTAATGAAATTTTCCAAATATTTCGAGAACAAGGATATACTCAATTGCCTAAGGATGCAATAACACTTTTAGGTACACCGCGAAAGCCCTCCAATATAATTCCTTGTGGTTCGAGCACATATTTAAATTACGGCTTGGAAAGAGCTCTTACAGATGTACTGGTGAAGATTCCACAGCATTACATTTCTAATAATATTAAGATCGATATTGATATAGACGGCCTGCCATTGAGCAAAAGCTCCAAGAGTCAATTGTGGCCTATTCTAGGAAAACTAGCTGGTATACCGAATCCAGACACTTTTCTCATTGGTGCTTATCATGGTTATGAGAAACGTAAAGCAGTTGACGAATATTTACATTCTTTCATCGAAGAGTACGAGAATAAAAATGATACTGGTTTCGATTTCGATGGTAGACACTTAATTGTCGAAATAAGCTTGGTGATTTGTGACAGCCCGGCAAGGAGCATGGTAACTGGCACAAAATCTCGCAATGGTTATTTCGGCTGTCCACGGTGCATCGACGGGGGTGATTATATAAATCACCGCATGTGTTTTATGAGCACAGATAGTTCACTGAGGAGCGATGAGTCCCTTTTGCTGCGGAAAAAACAGAGAGCACCACACTGCTGACTCTCAATTTGAGAAAATAAACATAAAGATGATTACTCAATTTCCATAAGACGCCTTGCATCTGCGTGATTTGGGAGTAATGAAAAAACATTTTAAATTAATAAAGAGTGGTGCAATAAAGGCTGGATAATTAAGTGCAAAAGAAATTGCTTACATATCTGAAATTTTAATATCTTTGCGATCATCGATAACGTGTGAGTTTTTTCGGAAACCGAGAGCATTGGACGAATTAGACCGATGGAAGGCATTGGAATCCCGTTTGTTTCTATACTATTTGGGTCCCCTTGTTTTTAATGAAGTTTTACATGTTGAATATGTAAAGTACTTTAATGCCTTTCACGCAGCGCTTTCTATTTTAAGTCATCCACACCAATACAAAGACAATGGTGAGTGCAGCGAAGGATTACCGAAATGGTTTGTGACAACATTTAAAAATTTATATGGAGAAGAAAATTTGGGTTTTACAATTCACTGCATTCAACATTCAAGCGCACCAGTTTTATTGAATGGACCCCTTGACCAAAATACAGCTTACCCCTCTGAAAACTTTATGCAGACCATAAAAAAATGATACGCAAACCAACTGCTGTTCTGGCACAACTGTTCCGCAGGGTTGTGGAAATTTCAAAAAACAATAAAACTCCGTCTGTGACGCAAATAATGCCAAAAAATTGTAGTCAGTTTCTGAAACCCTATGAATCAAATTTACCATTTGATTGCACGCAGGACTATGCAGAACTCCAGTTTTCAGACTTCAAATTATCAACCAAGAAACCTGACAACGCTTGCCACTTGCAACATATGTAGAAGTGTCATTTCCATTCAACACATAGCTCATCAAAGAGGGAGGCCCGTAATAATAGGAAAAGAATTGTACGAATTGTCCTCATTTTCCAACTACCCTGGGGATTCTCAAGAGTTAGGTCAGCACGTGGCAAAAGGATTCACCAAAACGAATGTGTTTCCTATCAGAGAAATACAGCAAAAGACAGTTAGGCTTCCGTTGCGAGAAGAATTCTACATCCTGCCCCTTATGCATTCATCAAATTTGTAATTTACAAGCTAGTATATTCTCAATTCTTAGGGTTGAGATTCTATAATTTGTGACGGGATAAATATTTTCATTACCCGTCACTTAAAACTGCCTCGTGCCAGGGAATATTAAATCTCAGACTTTGTCCGCGTGGAACGATACAGTAAGGGTCACAATCTCAGAGCACCACCAGGAAACCCTCACGGTCTTATATCTTATCATTTATTTACTTTTCTGTTCTCCTATCTCTCTAATCAATCTCTCTCACCGGAGTGCCGCTCAAACGGTGTGATTTTGTATTCGCTATTTTTTTGTATGTAAATTGAATTGGCCACCTGTATTCCGAAGGCCTAAATTAGCTAATCATAGCTATACACCGGGGTGCGCTCCCGAATATTAACGAGTCTGCGAACTCACTTAGTTTGCGATGCCTTCCCACGTGATCTCGGTAACGTCTCTTATTGGACAATCGCTCCGATTTTAGAATTTCGGCCCCTCTGTATTTCCGTAAGCATCTTAACCTGTCACTCTTGTTCTATCCTACCGGCGTAACACAGTAATATACAAAGAATTTTGAGAAAGACCAAAGTTCAGCATGTCGAGCTCTGAAGAAGAAACTGTCTCGTTCTTTACCAAAATTAGAAAGACTTTGGAATCCAGGAAGAAGGTAAAGAAGCAGGTGTGAGTCTTTGTATACTGGCAAACTGGAAGGTCGTACGGGCTTCTGTACGTATAAAAGTAGAAAAGAATCAAATGACTAGCCACGTCTTCCGACCATGAAGTCACGCCACCATTTATAAGTGCCGCGAGTGTTTTCCGAGATTTCGCGCGTTGTGACTCAAGTTAATTATGGCGAGATCAAAGATGGTCCTTCTCCGTAATACGTCAATTGTAAATTTTGAACGTTGGGTCTTGAATTTAAAGTGGTAAGATTGTGGGTAATTTCAACAGAAGAGGATCTTATAGCTTAAGTGCCGGAACTGTTTTGTAAAATTCTTTTTCTTTCCTTTTGGTGTTTATTTTGAATAAAATTTCTGTATATTTGCTAATCAGTTTAATGGAAATTGTGACCTCACGGTATTCTTTTTTTTCTAAACCCACCCCCTTTCAGAAAATAATCGCATAATAATAGAAGCATGAATAAAATTTCGTATAAGAGATAACTAATATTTATAATAAAATTTGATGCCTGACGAATGGCCTAAGTGTAGGATAATTAGTTAACAACTTTGATGCAGGGTGTGATCTTTTAGACCCGAGATTTACCCCCTCACAAATTATTATACACACGGGAGATCTTGTAACAACTCACTCTTATGATTAATATTTCAGTCTTCTGACCGTGCAAACGTGACCTTTCCCGACTTTAAAGGAAATGTCACTTTTTGCGACTTATGTAAGAAAAATGCAACCTGTTTTCCTTTCCGTGTGGCAAATACGACTTAGGAGACTCATTGAGTGCGCTGCAAATTCCCGACTGTTCGTGCTTTTTAAAGGCGCTACTGAAGCCTAATTTCCTGTGCTCTCAGTCGTCATAACACTGCTTTTGTGTTGAATCACCGGGTCCCTTGGCTTCGCATTTTTTGGATCCTAATTTTTTTTTTTCGAAAGTTATCGTGACTACAGACAGACAGACAGACTGACAGACAGACAGACTACAGACAGACAGACACCTTGGTAAAAATCGTTTTTTCTAGCTCAGGGGGTCTCAAAACGTGGAGATTTGATGAAAACCGACTATGTCAAATTTTACATAAAACCAATACCTTCTCATTAGAATGAGAATGTAAAAATGTATACAACAATTTATTTGAAATGATTTCTTTCTTTCAAACTGTAATAAATATTCAATACAGAAACTTGGAATACTTAGAAACATATCGTTGAAAATTATATCTCTTCCAAACAATTTCAAGTACTGAAAGATTTAGAAGTGTCGATTTTTAGAAAAATCCTTTCACAAAACTTTTAATTTATCATGCGCGAGCACTTTGGCGCGCAATTTCAAAGACGGCAATTTAAAAAAATGCATTTTTCTTTGCCCACATGAGAATAATAATAAATCCGGTTTATTGTCCGTTGCCAGAGTCAATATTGTATCTAGCAACTAAATAATTTTCCTGCCCATCACTCCATCAACCTTCAAAAAATTTGCAGACTTTTATATCATGGTTCGTAGTGACATCTGAGGAATGGTGTAATGCTGTTCCCAGTATGTGGTTAACTGAAGATAGATCTTGGGTGTATTGGCCACTCCATAAAATAAATGCAAAACGATGCATGGATAAAGCAGAGAACCCCGGTGTCCCTTTGATTAAATACAAAGTCCCAATTATTAATAGATCCAATGGTACGTGTAATTTGTATGTTATACATGAGTACAAAATTTTTGTCGATATGATCACTTATATAGGCATACTCTTTAAGGCATAGTAACTTAGCTCATCTTAAGAGAAACTCTAGATCACTTTGTATTTTCAAGTTCCAGTCCACCCTGCGTAAAATGACGGATAGGATCCGATAGAGTCAGATACAAAACCGGATAAAGGTGCGGATAGCCCACGTCGGATTTTATTCTCTATAATCTATCCGTCTCTATCTGGATCTGTTTCGGTTCGTAAAATCTTAAACGGAAAACTGGCGACTCTATCCGGATGTTCATCCGGATGACATATGGAATTTAGCATTATATCTGGCCCTATGCGGAACTTTATCGGAACTTAAGTTAGAAGACTCTTTTCATCCAAGTACAACAACCGTTTTCTATCTGGATCTATCGGGCCTTGAAGCGAGCATCGGAAATAGGAAGTTGAATTATTTACCGAACGGAATCTCATGTGGCCCTATCAGGAACTATGTCAGAACTTACATCAGAAGACTATTTTCGTTCAAGTCCGAAAACGATTGCCTACCTGGCTCTATCCGGCTTTGAAGCGAACATCAGAACCCGAAAACTGAATCATTTGCCCGACGGAATTTTATGCGGGCCTATCGGGAACTATGTCGGAACTTACATTAGAAGACTGTTTTCGTTTAAGTCTAAAAACGGTTTTCTATCTGGATCTATCCGGCTTTGAAGCAAACTTGGGAAACAAAAAATTGAATTATTTGGCCGGCGGAATCTTATGCGACCCTATCCGGAACATTTTCGGAACATAAGTTAGAAGACTTTTTTCGTCTAACAAGGAGAGGACGCAAAATGGACATCACCGATTCGACTGGGGCTTTGCAGGATGAACGCACATCAAAATCCATTAGCGGCGTATTTTTTCTTTTGATCTAATGGGCCTTAGTTGCCGAGACATCGAGTTTTGAGTATTTGCGCTGGAGCGCTCGGCTCTCCACTGCATAGCAGGGGCCCCAGACTTGGCGCTTACTCACAGTCCGACACTAATTTTGTGATAAACGGAGAGTCCATCACGTCCATCGAGTCCATCACGTCAAATTTTTGTAAAAGACGGGGTCAAACAGTAAAAACAAAAAGTAGTTTTTGTCGTTTCTTGGAAAAGTTGTTAAATACTATAGTCCAGCGATCAGTGACTATTTTTCAAGTGAATCATGCAAAAAATTTTAAAGATGGGAGTTATCTGTATACAACAATTTGTCATCTCAAAAATATCTATAAATTTTTACAAAACCATTTTTCTATCAGACGCATAGTTTTTTTTAGTCGTGAAAAATGTTATTAAAAATAAATAAAATTCAATTTCACAGCCAAACTAAGCAAGATACGAAAAAACGTTTGAAATAGTACATTTCGTGACTAGTGTAGACTGACGGCCTTTTTGAAACGAGCGAAATGTTTTTGTAACGAGTCGTAGGTAAGGGCCCTTACCTACGACTCGTTACAAAAACATTGCGCTCGTTTCAAAAAGAAAAGCCGTCAGTCCACAGGAATCACGAACGATACTTTTCAGAAAAAAATCATAAATTGGGTGATTTCATTGTCTCCATGGAAAAATGCAAAATCACGTTTTGAGTCGATGAAGGTACGCATGAGCTCTACTGCATTTTTGTTCTAACGAGCGTGAATGAGACAACAAAGTATTGGGAACCGCTCAGGTCGAATACGCCACCTGGTGATGAAATTTCGAAGTTGTCACGACGGGAGACTTTCTACTAGTAAACACGTTAGAGATACCCGGATAAGACATATATTTAAAAATAATCAGATTTTATATTATTATTTCGCGTAATTCTGATGTTTTTCAAAATGAATATTGAAAGTGGAATGTGTTTTCAATCAAGAGCTACTAAAATTAAGGCTTTCTGCTGTATTTTTCGCTGTGATGGTATGGCCCGACGAGATCCTACTGTAAGATTTCACAACTTTCCCTAAATAAAGCACACTGAAAAAAAAGTGGATGTAACATTACCACGTTGAACGTTGGGAACTTTTCGGGTCACCTCTAACGTAGGAAATCTACGTATTTTTTTGTAAATTGAATGTAGATAATTTAAATTACAAAAGGCTTGTGATTTCACAGCCAGCTGTTAAATCACATTTCGTTTGTAAAGTAACCAAAAAATGTGTGAAAATAAATTCGGCTTATGAGATAACCCAACTCGTAAAATACGTTTTCTTTGTAATTATTAATAATTTTCGTTTGTAAAAAAATGAGAAATTGGAATCATGATGGAAGGAATAAATGTGATGTTTAACACTTTCAAGAACGAAATTTGTATTGAAAATAAATATCGCTACTTCGTTAAAAATTTAAATATATTTAAAAATATATGAACGTTTGAATTATGCGCGAATAACACTTTAAAGAACGAAATTTTTATTCGAAATAAACATTGCAAGTTGCATTCAAGTTTCGCGAGCGTTTCAAAATATAATAAATAATATATATACGTTTTTATTATATATACACTGTCCTCAAACAGGAAAAGAGCGGTAAAAACGTTGATTTGCATCCGAATTCTGCTTTTTTGCAATCACAATTGTTGTGCGTCCAGCGCACAAATCGGAAATCACAAAGTTGCCTCACCCGACATTTTGCATGTAATTGTACCACCATCCACACATAACCTTACTTACAATCGAAACATAAATTTATAGGTCATTATTATCTTACCACGTTTAAGGTGACCCGAATAGTTTCCAACGTTCAACGTAGTAATATCACCGAAGATTTCAATTTTTTTAATCTCATGTTTTATCACACTGATACAGGAATTTAAATTACATATATGCATAATCCTACTATATTTTGCAAATTTTAGGCTTTTGGAGCGCCTACTAATGCTTTAAACGAATATTGTAATTATAATAATTTATGTGAGGTTACGTTTGGCTGCTCCGAACGGCTTTGAAAGGGATTTGAATTTTATTATTTTTCCTTTCTAATCAAGGATTCTAGAACAAAGGACAGAAACGGCATTTTTAATTATTCAAAATTCTCAATGCTTTTTCATGCCAGCCTTTTTATCGGGTTGTTCATTAAAAAACAATTTGCAATGTGCATGCAAGAAATGTCATCTTTTTACTTGACAGCTAACCTCAAATTGTGAAAGATTTATTTACGATTTAATTTCAACCCATTAGTTATATAACTTCTGATTAGCAATTAAATCTTATAATGTATATTCTGGGAACCAAAGAAATAATAATTCAAGATCATTTATACACGGAGAAAAATGGATGTTTAAATGTAGATGTTCAAAGGGTAAGATTGTTCCGCCTAACATGCAGATATTCATGCCAAACATCTACTATCTTTTTGAGATGTTAGGCGTAAAAATATTTTTATGTTAAACTGTAACATATTCAGATGTTAAAATCATCTGAACGAATGCGCATTCGAATTTCACGACTATATTTGACGGCTATATAATTTCGATATTACAATTATGGAATATTACAATTTTTGAACATTTTCAAAGAATAAAAATTAGCTATCCTTAATTAAAATTGTACAACGACTTTTGTCTGTCTACACGACGGAACAATGTTCTTAAGTTTGAGGTTATATTGACTCGAACACCTTTGAACATTTGACACGTGATTTGACAAAATGTTTGTGAATTTATAATAAAACATGAGTTTAAGTAACCTCAAATAGATAGCATTTTAAATGCAGATTACATATTATTCGTTCTCAGCTTACTTACCCCGTTTTTATTTTTTATTTGGAATTAAAAATATTAAACATAACCTCAGCTAGACTGAATGTATTATCTGATCGGCATTTCATACCCTGTATCTGTTTTTCATTCATGTACGAAAATTCAAGTTTAGTTTTAAATTCACAAATAAGTTATAAATTAATTCCTTAAATGCTCAGAAATAAGTAAATTCCTCAAATATTTACAGCCGTTAGTTGACATAACCATACATGTAATATTTCGGATATTTCAGGTTGAACATTTTGGATGTTTCAGAGTAACATCTCACTTTTTAATATCTACAGATCCTAACTTTGAACATCTAGATTGCTGTCCTATAGTTAAACATAAAATATGTTAACCCTGAAGATCTAAATGTTACGTTTAAACATCCATTTTTCTCCGTGTATTATAATATGTAATTAAACCCACATCGTATTGAAATCAGCAACTCACTTGCTACAATAAATCGAAACTGCAACGATGTGCTTGCACTGTTTACTTCGACCAGCTTTGCAATTGCATTCCATTTTTAATATTTTGTTATTTAAAGCATTTTCACCTTTTATTTCGTGAGGATTGTTTTTTAAATCCGAGGCTTGCATACAATATGCTACAAGAGCAAACAAATCCGTCACCGACTTTTTCCCACAATAAATAATATGTCCAGCGTTTAAAACACGTTCACCTTCGATACAATTTCTCTTCGTTGGCGAAGAATTCGCGAAAACACAAATTTAACCAAGGGAGAGCTTCATTTTTTAAATTATTAAATGTTTTGTTCACACATAACACTATGTTGATATTCAAAACCTCCCGTCTGCCTCCGCCATCTTGCGATCGCAGCGCCAAGAGTTCGTTTCCCAATAATGTGCGAGGCGACAGGAACACGCTATACTCTTCGCTAGAAACATCGACTTACCAATCCGCTATGAATTCTCTTTCTATCGTTGTCAACCACGGTCTCTCTCTAGCGTTACGAAAATACACGGAGCACGCTCAAACAAAGCTCTTTTTTTAACTCTACGTCGAGCCGTGCTTACTGAACCCTATTTTGTAACTCATCCAACGCACCGCCAGACGCCGCTCAAAGAGCGTACTTTTGCGTTTGTCTATGGAGGCATGAAAACACGCCATTTTCATGATTGCGTTCTGAAAATGAAATTATTCACCTGAAAAAGATCTATAAAAAATTAAAATCAATACCTTCGATATTGCAATGAATCTAATCATAAACGTTTCTAAGAACATGTGAATGACAACTGGATAAGGACCAAAAATAAAATTATTTCTACACTACATGATAGAAAATTTACCAAAAAAATATAAGTATGTGGCCATTATTTACAATGTATCAGGGTGGTAAATATATATATATATATATATATATATATATATATAGTTTTCGGTTTCGATTCCTTTGGAATAGAACCGAAGGGCCTATGACAAAGCCACCGAACGCGTCCTCGGGTTGTGGATGGAGGGTCCCTGTACCAAGTGTTTCTGCTGAATATGGTTACAATAATTAATAAGCAGTCGCGGAAAATTGTCCAGGGATGGTCCCGAAGGAATAACTCCTAAGCGAAGGCGTAACAACCGTGCCGAAAGCTGAATGGCACCTGGGTTAGGTGTCTCACAAGGTGACTCTGGGATACCGGGCGACCTCTCAGAGTATCAGCCTTATCCTTGCACGCGAGGCTCAGTCTTTGCGAAATCAAGCCGTCAACCTCCGGAAAAATGGATATGTACGCGGAGCGCTTCCCCAACCGCTGCTTTATCAAGCTGCAGACGAAGACGAGGAAGCGACATTGAGACCAACCGCAGAAAGCAGGCACCTTCTGAGAGATGATCGCGATTCCAGTACAAGGAGAAACATTAACATGCAAGTTCCTCCTAAGCCCCAAGATCTGGCTGAAATGGATGCCTCCCTGCGTGGAGATATCTCCCAATAGTCCGACCTCTGGACCATCAATTGCTCAGTTTATGGTGCTGCGAGAGCTTTGGCTGATTCAAATCGAAGGCTGAAACCGACGATGGATCAAAAGACCAAAAGACGCTTGCATCAACTGAACAAGAAGATTGGATGGGCAAGACAGAATGCGTCCCGTGTTCAATGTGTGATTGACTACATAACATCTGGTAGACGGTTTACGGAAAGGGTTCGAAAGTTCGCCCAAGAACTAAGGATCTTGAATCACACACTAAACAAGTCAAAGCTGCTGACAATCAAGCAGCATATTGTTGACAAAATACGGCTGTTATCTGACGCAAGGAGGAGAATACAGAAGAGGGAGAGAGGGATCAGGGAGAATCAACAGTTTCTCGCTGACCCAGCGCGCCTCTTCAGCGATCTACCTGTTTCTGTAAAAAATCCACCCACGCTCAAGGAGGTAGAGACTTTTTGGAAAGAGGTGTACAAGATCCCGAAAACACTAGTGTTGAAAGAAGATACTGACAATATCATCCGCTTCAAGGAGTTTTGCGTCAACCTCATAAAATCTGAGTAGGAATGTCCATCAATCACTGCAGAAGAGGTGAAAAAAGCACTTAGAGGCACGAAGAACTTTTCCGCTGCTGGAGCAGATTGTATCAAGAACTTTTGGTGGAAGAAGTTTACTTTTACACACCAACATTTGGCCCGCATATTCACCTCATATTTAATCTCTGAGACGCCCATTCCGCAGTGGCTGGTGTTAGGACGCACTATACTGCTGGCAAAAAAGGCAACTTGTCCAACCCAGGGAATTACAGGCCAATAACTTGTTTGAACACGCTGTATAAGATCTTTACAGCTGTCCTAAACAACAGGATTGTTCGACGAATTGAGCCTGTATGGCGAAAGATGTACGAAGAACGTGGCTCGAAAAAAGGTGTAGCAGGCTGTCGAGAGAACCTGCTAATTGACAGGTGTGTCTGTAAAGACGCTGCAGCCTATCAGCGCGTCCTGTCAATTGCCTGAATTGACTACCGGAAAGCTTTCGATTCAACCTCTCATAGACTTATGATCTCACTGTTGGAAAGCTTGAAGGTACATCCACACATAGTGAGATGCATAGGGAGATTGATGCCTCTTTGGAAAACTAGATTTACTATCTCATCTAGAAATTATCGTGTGACAACGAACAACGTCACCTTCCAGAGGGGCGTCTTTCAAGGTGATACCATGAGCCCTTTGCTTTTTTGCATCACACTTCTGCCTCTATCTCTCGCACCCTGAGCTTGTGGATATAAGTGTTATCAGACATCTTAATACTGGAGAGACCTATACATACCTGGGCGTGCCTCAAAACCGCATTCAGGACGTAACATCAGTGAAGGAGTCTCTCCGAAGCAGATACAAGCATCTTCTTCGACAGATTTGGTCTTCCAATCTGTCGGCGTTGAACAAGGTATCTGCGACTAACATGCTTGCCGTCCCAGTTCTACTCTACTCGTTTGTGGTAATCCAATGGACAAAGAACGAGCTTAAGGCCCTTGATGTCATTTCACATAAGATCATGCATATGCATAAAAGCTTGCATATCTATTCGTCAGTTCCGCGATTATATATTTCACGCCGTCAAGGCGGACGCGGACTTCTGAATCTCCATTGTCTTCATAACCGGATTGTTCTAAGTACAGCTTACGTCTTTGCGAATGGCATAGATCCTCTCCTAAATATGGTCAGGAAACACGAGATGATTGGCGAAGGAGCGTTCCTTTACAAAGCCGCAGAGCAAGCGGCCGATACCCTTGGCCTGAATTTTAACATCAGAAGTGAGGAAAGTGCATTACTTCATCTAGATGCTTCACTTCTAAAAACCAAAGTGAAGAAAGCAGAGGTTAAAAATTTTCACCAAGAGCTACTCGACCAGAAAATGCACGGAAACTTTCACAGAAATGTAGAAAAACAGTCCTTGTCGAAGGATCAAACTTTTGCTTTCCTCAAATCATCAGGGCTTAATTCAGGTACAGAGGGTTTTATTTTCGCATGCCAGGACTGTGTCATTTCCTCCTTAGCATACCGTGAGCGCATTTTATGTCAAGAAGTTCCCAGTGATAGGTGCAGAGCGTGTCATGCACACACTGAGTGCCTAGAACACATACTATCAGGGTGTCCGACCAACGCGGGAACGACGTATATCTACAGACATAATGCGGCCCTAAGAGTGCTTTATTACCATTTTTGTCGCGCTTAAGGTGTTGGCCGCGACCCTGCCCTGCCGAACGCTCCAAGGGAGATAGAGTCGATTGTCCGAAACGAGAAGTGCCAAATTTTCTTGAACTACGATTTTCGGGCAGCAGTCTCCGTTGCGCACTCGAGGCCTGACATTGTTCTCCAAGACTTCGAGAAGCGAACTATATTCGTGATCGAATTCTCGGCTCCGTCTGAATACAACATCACTGCGAAGGAGAATGAAAAAGAGGAGAGGTATCAAGACCTTAAAAGACAGCTACAACGACTATACCCAAAATATTGGGTACAAGTAATTGTCCTTGTGATAGGTGCTCTCGGAGGTGCGAAACTATCACTGGTTCGTAACCTTAAAGCCATACCCGCGTGCCAAAAATATGCCAAGGCACTTGCGAGATGGATGCAGAAA
>CAKNYM010035544.1:438-18070 GCA_932195095.1 Andricus curvator
GGTTTGATAATTTTATAATATTTGCAAACAAACTTTTTCTTTTCATCGAAGTCGAACACGAAGTGCAAAAATCTAGAGGAGCCTAGCGTAAAGGGCGATGCAAATACGCCCGAGCGCGAAGCGGGCAGATTTTTTTGGTTTAAATTGGTCACTTTTTCATTTTTTTGTCAAATGAATTCTGATGTGTGAGTAATATTTTAATTACCATGTTTTTTTAATTTATTTTTCAAATAAATGTATCGAATCATTTTATTTTTATATTGAAAATTTATTTTCAAAATTCAAGGGTAGGAAAAAAGTAACATTTATTCCCAGGTGAAAGAGTTATATATTACAAAACACTGATATTTTTAATTTGTTTTATACAGAAAAATGTACAAAACAAATGAAAATTATCATTGTCTTGTCCACTATATATAAACTTTATACAACTTTTTCACCGGGATTTGCATGCAAAACTGATAAAAACTCAAGATGTACAATTTGTACAATGTACAATGTACAATTTTTTTTAATCAAGCCAGATGTATACAACAGTATTTCAATTTATATTTTACTCGAGCAAAAGTAACTGTGTTGTTACATGATAGTCGAAAATGGTATTTTGTCAATAAATGAAAAATGCCCATTTTTCTGCATATGCAATGGATTATTTAAATTGACAGAATGATTTTTGAGAACTACACTGTTAGAAATGTAATTCTCCAACACTTCTACAATACAAACGTAAGGTAAAATTTCAAACACAGTATTGGAATGACAAAATTGCAATGCATGTAGTGTAAGTGCTGTAAAATAGTGAAGTAACCATCGAGCATTCCAATACATGTATTGTAATGTTTATAAGTTGAAAATTGTGCACAAGTAATTTACGGAATTAATGGAATTCACGGAATTCGCGGCATTCATGAAATTTAAGGAATTCACGACATTTATGGAATTCATGGAATTCGCGGAATTCATTCAATTCATGGAATTTGCGAAATTCATGGAATTTATGGAATTCGCGGCATTCATGAAATTTAAGGAATTCACGACATTTACGGAATTCACGGAATTCATGGAATTCACGGAATTCATGGAATTCGCGGAATTCATGGAATTCGCGGAATTCATAGAATTCACGGAATTCATAGAATTCACGGAATTCATGCAATTCACAGGATTTATGGAATTCACAGAATTCATAGAATTCAAGGTGTTCACAGATTGAATGATTTCACGGAATTCGCGGAATTCATAAAATTTAAGGAATTCACGAAATCTATGGAATTCACGGAATTCGCGGAATTCATAAAATTGAAGGAATTCACGAAATTTATGGAATTCACGGAATTTGTGGAATTCATGAAATTTAAGGAGTTCACGAAATTTATGGAATTTGTGGAATTCACGGAATTTGTGGAATTCACGGAATTAATGAAATTCGCGGAATTCATGGAATTCACGGAATTCGCGGAATTCATGCAATTCATGGAATTTGCTGAATTCATGCAATTCACACAATTCACGCAATTCGCGGAATTCATGCAATTCAGGGAATTCAAGGAATTCCTATAATTCATGTAATTCACGGAATTCATAGAATGCACGGAATTCACGGAATTTATGGAATTCACGGAATTCACGGGACTCACGGAATTCATGGAACTCACAGAATTCATGGAATTCAAGGAATTCACAGAATTTATGGAATTCGCGGAATTCACGGAATTCATGAAATTCACGAGATTCATGGAATTTACAGAATTCATGGAATTCGCGGAATTCACGGGATTCACGGAATTCACGGGATTCACGTAATTCATGGAATTCACAGAAATCATGCAATTCATGGAATTCACAGAATTATATGATTTCACGGAATCCGCGGAATTCATAAAATTTGAGTAATTCACGAAATTGATGGAATTCGCGAAATTCACGTAATTCACGCAGTTCTCAGAATTCACGTAATTCATGGAATTCGCGGAATTCCCGGAAGTCATGGAATTCCCGGAAGTCATGGAATTCACGGAATTCATGGAATTCATGGAATTCATGGAATTCACAGAATTCATGGAATTCAAGGAGTTCACAGATTAAATGATTTCACGGAATTCAGGGAATTCATAGCATTTAAGGAATTCACGAAATCTATGGAACTCACGGAATTCGCGGAATTCATAAAATTTAAGGAACTCACGAAATTTAAGGAATTCACGGAATTCACGGGATTTGTGGAATTCACGGAAATAACGGAATTCGCGGAATTCGTGGAATTCATGGAATTCACGGAATTCATGGAATTCAAGGAATTCACAGAATTATATTATTTCACGGAATTCATGAAATTTGAGGAATTCATAAAATTTATGGTATTCACGACATTTATGGAATTCACGGAATTCATGGAATTCGCGTAATTCACGGAATTCATGGAATTCACGGAATTTGCGGAATTCATGAAATTTAAGGAATTCACGAAATTTATGGAATTCACGGGATTTGCGGAATTCACGAAATTCGTGGAATTCACGGAAATAATGGAATTCGCGGAATTCATGGAATTCACGGGATTCATGGAATTCGCAGAATTCCTGGAAGTCATGGAATTCACGGAATTCGCGGAATTCATGGAATTCAAGGAATTCACAGAATTAGATGATTTCACGGAATTCATACAATTTAAGCAATTCACGATAGAATTCACGGAATTCGCGGAATTCATAAAATTTAAGGAAATAACGAAATTTATGGAATTCGTGGAATTCATGGAATTCACGGAATTGATGGAATTCACAGAATTCATGGAATTCACAGTATTCATGGAATTCACAGAATTCATGGAATTCACAGAATTCATGGAATTCACAGAATTCATGTAATTCAAGGAATTCACCGAATTAAATGATTTCATGAAATTCGCGGGATTCACGGAATTCGCGGAATTCATGAAATTTGAGGAATTCACGAAATTTATGGAATTCACGGAATTTATGGAATTCACGGAATTCATGGAATTCGCGGAATTCACGGAATTCATGGAAATAATTAAATTTGCGGAATTCACGGAATTCATGCAATTCACGGTATTCATAGAATTCACGGAATTGATGGAATTTACGGAATTGATGAAATTCAAGGAATTCCCAGAATTCATGTAATTCACGAAATTCATAGAATTCATGGATTTCACAGAAATCATGGAATTCCGTGAAATCCGTGAATTCCTTGAATTTCATCAATTCCGTGAATTCCATGAATTCCGCCAATTCCGTGATTTCATTTAATTCCGTGAAATCCCTGAATTCCTTGAATTATATGAATTCCATGAATCCCGTGAATTTAATAAATTCCATGAATTCCTTGCATTCCATGAATTCCGTAAATTCCGTGAATTCTATGGATTCCTTGAATTCCTCGAAGTCCATGAATTCCTTGCATTCCATGAATTCTGTTAATTCCTTAAATTCCACTAATTCCTTGAATTCCATGAATACCGTGAATTCCATTAATTCCTTGAATTCTATGAATTCGCGAATTCCGTGATTTTCTTTAAATCCGTAAAATCCCTGAATTCCATGAATTTCTTGCATTTCATGAATTCATGGATTTATGTTAAATTATTTCACAATTAAATTCCGCGAATTCTTTGAATTCCGTCAATTTCTTGAATTCCATTAATTCCGTGAATTCCTTGAATTCTATGAATTCCGCCAATTCCGCGATTTCCTTTAATTCCGTGAAATCCTTGAATTCTATGAATTTCGTGAATCCATGAATGTCACGAATTCCATGAATTCCGTGAAATCCTTGAATTTCGTAAATTCCTTGAATTCCGTGAAATCGTTAAATTCCGTGAAATCCTTAAATTCCGTGATTTTCTTTAATTCCGTGAAATCCTTGAATTCCTTGAATTCTATGAATTTCATGAATTCCATGTATTCCGTGAATTCCATGAATTCCATTAATTCCGTGAATTCCGTGAATTCCTTGAATTCCATGAATTTCGAAAATTCTATTGATTCTGTGAATTCCATGAATGTCCTGAGAAATGATTTACATTTTATTTTTTAATTTTTCGGTTCAACAGGTGTCGAGGTATCCAGCCGCCAATATGATACAGAAGTGTTACTGGCTACTGGACTTAAGTTGTAAAATTCCAATGCATGTGAGGCACCATACCAATACCAGCATTTGGAAACTACAACATTTTGTATTGTAGCGTTACCTTACGTTTCGGAAATAAACTTCCAATATATTTACTGGAAGTTTCCAACAGAAATTTTTAACAGTGTAGATTCTGTGGTTTAAAAAAAAAAGGAATATGATAATAGGATCCTTTATGACCAGTTGAGAGCCCTGAATAAGCTCTTATTTCTAAGAAAAACCGGGATCGATCAAGGGAATAGTTTTGAAATTTTATGAGTATGGCGATGTGCTGGGCCTAATATAGATCGCCAGCCCTTAATGAGCCCTTAATTTCTGAAAATCCGGATTTCATTGAATAAACAGTTTCAAAGTTACAGATGAAGTGAAGTCAGCGCGCAATCCCCTTTTTCTTAACCATAATGCATTTTGTTTAATTTTGCACGTGGCCACTGTTTTAAAGCAACAAAAATCTTCCATTTTCTAGGTTCCAAACTTAAGTTTCAAGTTCAAACGTATGGCCAAGCGCGAAGTGGTAAATCCTTCGGAATGAGCCAAGGAGAATTGTGAAATATTAATTAGGAGTCGAGATACGTACTCACATTAAACTACCATTCAGGGCAAATTTTGGAAAGAGTTCATCCATGTACGTTGCACTTTGATCATAAAAAGCAATTCAATCGACGAATTCTAGATTATTACTTCAGTTGCGAATATTTGATAAGATTTAAAGAAATAAAAGCACTTTGAGTTTTCAAGCACGCTGCTATACCGACCTGTATATTTATATTTAATATAAAGTGTACAGCTGTTCATATTTTAATGTATATTAAATTTCAACTACCGTGTATGCAAATGACTCCATACCCATTTGTATTGAATTTAATACAGATTTTTCTAACAGTGTATGTTTTTCAAGATTCTTCAACGAATACACATGATTTTTTCCAGCCAAATATTTCATGAAAACAGACTTCAAAAACTAAATAAACTTCGTTTATTAAATAAGAAAATGACATAAAATAGAAAAATGCTTAATATTACATTTTCTCATAATTCCAATATCGTGTGCATAAAAAGCTGTATAGAACATTGTTTTGCATTGATCATAATAAAGAAACTGTCTCTCTTAATTTGAATTAGATGAAAATGACTTTTGTAACAGTTTTGAACTCAAGTAAGTGGTTTTTTCAATCCAACTGTTATAAAACTACCATGTCATTGATATTGTAAGAAATAAGTGAGGCTAAAGTCAACAATTATTATTGTTAATAACAGTTAGTATAAACAAGTGCCCTAAATTAACGCTTCTTTGTGGAAAAAAATTGTTTCTCCAACTGAATCTTGTTGGTAGCGTGTTAATAATAATATTTGATCTGGATTGTAAACGGAAAAAAAAAATTATTTACATTGCAAAAATTGAAATTTTAGACAATTCATTGCGGGAAACATTTGTATAACTATAAAAGGATGTGTATAGTTGTATGCATGACGAAAGTAAATTTTTCGCCATAGGTACATGAAATGCACATTAATTACATAAAATCGAGAAACAACAATCAATCAATTATAATTATTGTCTTACCTATTTTTTGAATGACATTATGTAATTCTCCCTTGCAATATCAATGCTAAGGTAGTTTTATAACAGTCGGAGTTAAAAAGGCACTTACTTAAATGCAATTATTAGTTTAAAATCTTGATCAAATATTATAATTAACACGCTACCAACAATAGTCAGCGGGGAACCTAATTCATTTCCACAAAGAAATGGTTATTTAGGGTATTTTTTAATATTATTTGTTTTCAACAATAATAATTCTTGAATTTTGTTTAATTTATTTCTTGCTATATCAATTTTGAGGTTGTTTTATAATGGTTGGAGTGAGAAAATTGCTTACTTGAGTACAAAACAGTTACAGTTGCGTATTTCTTTAATAATTTGTTTATAACAATCGTAAATACAATTATTAGTTTAAAATCTTGATCAAATATTGCTATTGGCCCGCTACCAACATAATTATGTGGAATAAAAAAAATCGCACAAAAAAAAACGTTCATTTGGGGCATTTGTGAAATATATTCGTTATGAAAAATTCAATATATTCACTGTTAACAATGTTTTTTGGTTGGTAAGCATTTCTGAAATAGTTCTAATTTGGTTCAATGGGGAAGAAAAGAGGAAAATTTAGAGATAATAATTGAACATTTGTTGATACAATTGTTTACAACAATGGCAATTATTGACTTATGTGATAAGTCGTTACTAGTTACAATTTTGATACTAAATACCACGAATTTTAGTTAAGAAATGAGTGTTTTCAACACGTAAGCACCATAGTAAAGTACTTGTTCATACAAATTGTTTATAATAATTAACTTGTATACTTAATTAATTATTTATGATCTGTAAATGCATTTGCATTAGTTATGATCGAATGTGAATTTATTTAAGCAATTTTCACTCAAATATGGAATTAAATTGTTTAAAAATGCGCATTTTGGCACTTTGCTTGTTTATATATTATTTCACACACAACTTCATTTAAAAATTCAAACCCATGTGGATCTGAAGCAATTAATGCTAAACATGGAAAAAAAACATCAAAAACGGTCGAGAAATAGAGGCTGTAATGGATTATGAACAGTAAATTTCTGATTTTGGCCACTACGTGCACTTGCGCAGTAGTGGCTGCTGTGTACCTGAGCAATCCACAGTCCAAGTGGCTGGCTGGACCCCACAAGACACCTTGCATATTTAAATACAAATTTGTTTATATATCAGTTTCAAACGTATATAAAACGTATATATTACATATATATGCCTATATATAACCCTCTCTACCTATATATACAAAAAACAAAACAAAAATTACATGGACCCCACAAGTGCCCTTACATAAAAATATATATATATATATATATATATATATATATATATATAGGGTGTCCAAAAAGTAACGAAACACCTGAATAATTTTCCAGGTAGAATATTTTTCAAAAAGGTCAAGGTCATTCTTGAAGTCACATTTAACGAGGAATCCAGTGGTAAACTTGAATTTTATCTTGAGCATGACCTTCAAGGTTATTTCAAGGTCAAATTTGCTTTTTTGAGTGGGAACCCCTATTTTTGACAACGGCAATCAAAAGAGAGGGAAATTATACGTCCAAACATGTACTCAGGTCATGAGTCAAGAGGGACCTTGACTGTAATTTTTAAATTAAAAAATTTTTTCGACCTTGTAGGTCAATTGCAAGGTCCAATTGAAGATCACCACTGGATTCCTCGTTAAAAGTGACTCCAAGAATGACCACGACCTTTTTCGTAAAGACCTGAATCGAAGCAGTACAGATTGGACCCGCCCCATACCTGGGTGAAGCCTAATAACCTTCAGCGGAAGTTCAAGGTCACCCTTAAACGAAGACCTGAGTACATTTTTGAACGTAAAATTTCCCGCTCTTTCGATTGCCGTTGTCAAAAATAGGGGTTCCCACTTTAAAAAACAAAGTTGACCTTGAAATAACCTTGAAGGTCTAGCTCAAGTTCAAATGCAAGGTCACCACTGGATTCCTTGTTAAAAGTTACTTCAAGAATGACCTTGACCTTTTTGAAAAATATTTTACCCGGAAAATTATTTAGGTGTTCCGTTACTTTTTGGACCCCCTGTATATTAACAAAAGTTTTTTATTCTTTTCTGAGACAAATTGAATTGAATAATAGATATACTTAAATTTTATAAAAATTTCAATATGGACGTAATATTGTAAGTGCATATTATATAATTTCAAATAGTACCGCGCTCTTTAGTACATGCACAGTTAAAAGCTTCTGATTTTCGACATCAACTTAAAACTGTCACATTTCATGTGCACCATCTTCCTCTCAAGAATAACTAATTTCTATAATCTTCGTTTCTTTATTCAATTTTTCTCAGTGCAATCTTATTTTATGCGAATTATGAAGTAAAATATGCAAAATCTTGAAGTTTTAAAATACCCTTAAATATTCCATATTCTTTGAAATCTTTTGATATCCCATGAAATTCTCTAAAATACCTTCAAATTATTGAAATCGATTCAAAAATCTTAGAGTTTCAAAATACCCTTAACTATTTTTTATTCTTTGAAATCTTTTGATATTCCTTAAAATATTTTTATTCTCTTTAGGCTTCCTTGGAATTTTTAAAGATATTATAAAATCTTCGAAATCCTTCAAATTCCTTTAATTTATTGAAATCGATTGAAAAATCTTGGAGATTTAAAATGCCCTTAAACATTTTAGATTCTTTGAAATTGTTTGATATCCCTTGAAATCTTTCAAATATTTTTAGGATTTCTCCAAATCTTCAAAAATACCATAAAATCTTTGAAATCCTCTAAAATCCTTCAAAATTAATTAAATCTGTCGGAAAATCCATGGATTCCTTTAAAATACCGTCAAATATTGCAAGTTCCTTGAAATCTTTTGATATCGCTCGAAATCTTTGAAATCCTTACAAATTCCTTTAATTCATTGAAATCGATTGAGAAATCTTGGAGATTTCAAATGTCCTCAAACATTTGAGATTCTTTGAAATCATTTGATATCCCTTGAAATCTTTAAAATCTCTTTAAGATTTCTCAAAATTGTTAAAAATCTTTGAAATCTTCTAAAATCCTTTCAAAGTATTCAAATCTATTAAAAAATCCTTGGATTCTTTTAAAATACCCACAAATATTTCAGATTGTTTGAAATCGTTTGATATCCCTTGAAATCTTTCAAATCTCTTCCAGATTTATCGAAATCTTTAAAAATACGATAAAAGCTTTGAAATCCTCTAAAATCCTTTCAAATCAATTAAATCTGTCGAAAAATCCATGTTTTTTTTTAAATACCCTCAAATATTTCAAGTTTCTTGGAATCTTTTGATATCCCTCGAAATCCTTGAAATACCTGCAAATTATTGAAATCGATTGAAAAATCTTTGAAATCTTTTGATACTCCTTAAAATCTGTTATTCTTTCTAAGATTCCTCGGAGTCTTCAAAAATAGTATAAAATCTTTGGATTCCTTCCCAATTCCTTTAATTTATTGAAATCGATTAAAAAAACATCACGTGCGTCCTAAACTACGACCCAAGACAGATTTATGTGTAAACATCTTCGGTAAACGTTAACTGAAATTGAAATCTTTCAAATTTTCACTTCATGAAGAAGAATAATAAAAATTGAAATTTCATTATGGAAAATTCATTATTATGACACTCATCATTGTTATTACACATCTAAGTACTCAAAAATTATGATAAAAATATTGAAAATTGTTTCTTTTTTTCCAATTAGACACAGCATATTTCCCTCCGTTAGACTTTAAATACTTGGCGGGAATTCTCAAAACAGAATGAAAAAGAAACCGAAAAAATGCAAAATAGCCGTTTTCTAATGAATTCATACTACAAACGGTATTTCTTGTGTTTTTTCCACATGAATTATTTTTAATCGATAAATGACGAGTTTCCAAATATTTTGTAAATATTTTACAATTGTTCAAACAATTATTTTTCGTTTAAAAAATATATTTTTCTCTGTAAGACGTGGAAAATTATTATTTTCGAGATATAAATTCCAGAGAATAATAACTTGTTACAATTTGAGGGAGAAAGATTGTTTAAACAAATGGAAATTGTTCAAATAATTACCAATTATGTAAAAAAACAAAACATTCTTACCATACATAGAATCTATCACTTATATCCCGAAAACAATAATTTTCCACGATTTCAAGAAGAATATAATTCCTAAACAAATGAAAATTGTTTGAATAATTAAAAATTATTTACAAAATACTTGGAAATTCGTCCCTCATCAATTAAAAATAATTCTTGTTGAAAAAATCCAAAGAATACCGTTTTTAGTATGAATTTAAGAGAAAACTGCTATTTTGTAGTTTTTGGGTCACTTTCCAAGCACAATAACAATGGCTTGATAGAGGGGTGGGGAGTCAAAATTAAAACTTGCTGGGTGGAAATTATTCTCTGAACATCTTATCGCATGTTCAAAGAATAATTTTTATACTTTTTTAATACTTTAATTCACAAAAAGTTTATAACAAGTAGCTCTTTTTTCCATTTTTTTTTAAATCAAGCTCTTCCCATTTAAACCCCCATGTTAATGTCAAAGGCTCGGGGGCACGGGTGAACTTTTACAAAAAAAGAAAACAAAAAAAATGTTAAGTTGATAAACTGTAAATATAAATTAAGTATTTAATTTTAAAATTGAACTAAATAATTAATAATTAATTAATCAATTAATTAATTAATAATTAACTAACTAATTAAATTGAACGACTCTTGACAATAGAATAAAATAATAAAATTGATTTTATAAGACGAGTCTGAATCTGTTCATAATTAAATAATTTATAGATCTTTACGTTAAAAATTGAACTATTTCAATTCGAAAGCCTTAGTAATTAATGAAATGTATGCATCCGATTGAAACTTCAAAATCTTTTTTCAATTTTCAAAAACATTTTAATTAAGGCTGTGGCTAGTCGTCCCGCAAAATTGGGGGAGTTGGAAAAGGGGATTGACTAGTCGTCCCGAAAATTCGGGACGACTAGCCAAGCTTATGAAAAATACTTCTCTACTCGTCCCGAATTTCGGGACGACGAGACACTCCGTTTAATTAATATTTTCATAATTAAATGTTTTTATTCAATTTCAAATTTTATTCAAATATTATTGCATTCTAAAATACTCCATTTTTGAAGCATACAGATTGAAAATATTTAATTAAAAAATTTTTGTTTCAATATTTAACAATATTTGACTGTTTATTTAAAATAAGAAATTATAAATCAAATATTCAAAAATAAACTAAATAAAATTGAATTATTTAAAATGAAATAAACCTTGAATCGTTCGAATTTCAGGGTGCTGAATGTAAACTTTAAAAGTTGCATTGTTACATTTTTTTTAATTTTTAATTTGTAAATAACATTTTTCAATTTAGATTTTTCAAGAAAAAACTTATAATCACTAAATTGTACTGTTTTTAAGTTAAAATTGTTTGAAAATGATATAATTTTGAACACTTACAAATTTCTTGATTGATTGTTCAAACTATTTTAGATCTTAAAACGCAGTCTCTTCCAGGTCTGCTTAGTCAAGGATTGTTTATAGAATACCGATGCGGAACGATATGAGTTCTCTGAAAGAAAACATTGTGCCGCACTTATATTACGCATCTACATTAAAAATTAGGCAAATTATATTTCATGAAGAAGAATAATAAAAATTGAAATTTCATTATGAAAAATTCATTATTATGACACTTATCGTTATTATTACACATGTAAGTACTAAAAAATTATGATAAAAATATTGAAAATTGTTTCTTTTTTTCAAATTAGACACAGCATATTCTCCTGCTGTTTGCAAATGATTTAAAATTTTTTAAACAATTATTATTCGTTTAAAAAATATATTTTTCTCTGTAAGTCGTGGAAAATTATTATTTTCGAGATATAAATTCCAGAGAATAATAACTTGTTACAATTTGAGGGAGAAAGATTGTTTAAACAAATGGAGATTGTTTAAATAATGAAAAAATACTACTTGGAAACTTGTCCCTTATCAATTAAAAATAATTCTTGTCAAAAAAAATCCAAAGAATACCGTTTTTAGTATGAATTTAATAGAAAAATGCTATTTTGCAGTTTTTGGGTCACTTTCCAAGCACAATAACAATGGTTTGAAAAGTGGGTGGGTAGTCAAAATTAAAACTTGAGGGCGGTAGGGCGAGAGACAGGGAGAGAGAGATAGAGATAGAGAGAGAGAGAGAGCTCCAGTGTCTCTGACACGCGACACAACGCTTGTGTCGGAGGCCTGCGTTACACTTTCGAGTCGTGGTTTCACTGGACTCAGGCGCGACTCCACATATCGAGGTCTAAGATGTTTACACATCAAAAATCTTGGAGATTTCAAATTACCTCAAACATTTCAGAATCTTTGAAATCGTTTGATATCCCTTGAAATCTTTCAAATCTCTCTAAGATTTCTCAAAATCTTTAAAAATACCATAAAATCTTTGAAATCCTCTGGAAACCTTTCAAATTAATGAAATCTGTTGGAAAATTCATGGATTCTCTTAAAATACCCTCAAATATTTCAAGTTCCCTGGAATCTTTTGATATCCCTCGAAATCTTATAAATCCTTGAAAATACCTTCAAATTATTGAAATCGATTAAAAAATCTTTGAAATCTTTTGATACTCCTTCAAATCTTTTATTCTCTTTAGGATTCCTCGGAATCTTTAAAAATACTATAAAATCTTTGAAATCCTTCCAAATTCCTTTAATTTATTGAAATCGGTTGAAAAATCTTGGAGATTTCAAATTCCCTCAAACATTTCAGATTCTTTGGAATCGTTTGGCTATCCCTTGAAATCTTTTAAATCTCTTTAAGATCTCTCAAAATCTTTTAAAATACCATGAAACATTCAACATCCTTTAAAATCCTTTCAAAGTATTGAAATCTATCAAAAAATCCTTGAAGTCTTTTAAAATATCCTCAGACATTTCAAATTCTTTGGAATATTTTGGTATCCCTTGAAGTATTTGAAATCGCCTTAAAATTTCTTGGAATCTTTAGAAATACAATGAAATCATTGAAATTCTTTGAAATACCTTCAAATCATTGAAATCAATTGAAAAATCTTGAAGTTTTAAATTACCCTCAAATATTTAAAATTCTTCGAAATATTTTGATATCCCTTGGAATCCCTTAGTTTCTTTATTAAATTTTTCCCAGTCCAATATTGTTTATTCCAAATTACAAAGTACAATATGCAGTATTAACTTGTAAAATATTCGAAATAATTCAAGGCAGAAGTGACGAAAAGGTTTCATCAAATCGGTTTAAATCCATAATTTGGGTTCCTTTAGAAACCATTTATCATTTTGGGTTCCTTTTCAGCAAGATAGGTTTTTTTTTGTTACAGCTCCTTTGGAACCAAAAATTGGTCTTAATAGAAACCCCAGTTTTTTTGTGAAATTCGATGCTACAGAAACAAAATATTTCTAGCCCCCCCCCCTCCCCTTACTATACGTAATTTACGGTTACCAGAAATCATAATATATGGGACTAATGGCAACTTTTAGTATTTAAGATAATGCTTTGCAGGGTGAAAATTCATTTTCAAAATTCTCTGATTTTTCCTTGACCAATTTTTTATTTTCCCTAATCATTAACGTTCAAATACCAGCATTTTATACTAGTAATATTTTTAACTCAAGGTCTTTTATAAACAATATAGAACAATATTTCAGATACGAATTTAAAATTTTCAAATCTATTTATTTGAAACAAAAATATGACTTTTCTACCATGTAACATGATTTTTAAATGAAATACTTGCATTTTGAACCACATATTTAAATTTTCAACAAAATGATAAAATTTTCAAAAAAATACAGAAATTGTCAACAAAATAATTGAGTTATCCACAAAATCATTGAATTTTCAACCTCACAGAAAAAACTGAAGTTAAATTTTGTTGCATGTAAAATGTTCAGCTGTTAAAGATTACATGCTATTTGGCGAAAGTTTATCTTACGATGGAATAAAAGCTGTCGTCTGCTACGTCCTTCGCAGCAATGGAAAAACGGCAAAGTATACATGAAAAGCTATAAATCAGGACACTAGATTTAGAACAACTTTTTACTTACCTAATTGTTATTTTGAAAATAATTAGACTTTATATATACTTCCTGCCACAGTCGGTATTGTTGGTTAGGAAGAAAACCAAAAAGTAGGAATCGAATTATATTTGAAGTTGGGAACATTCAGTGGCGGATCTAGGTATTTGAATTCAAAGTAACTGAAAAATCCCGGAAAATAAAATTCCCGACTCTTTCAAATTCCCGAATTGGGAAATTCCCGAATAATAAAATTTTCGAATATGTAATAAAATTGCTGGTTAATAAAATTCCCGAATAATGAAATTCCCGAATTGGAAAATTCCCGAACAGTTTATGATATCACCGAAATGGATAATTCCCAATAGTTTATAATATTACCGAATTTAAAACTTCCCGACAGAAAATTGCCAAATTATAAAATATCCGAACTAGAAAATTTCCGAATTTAAACAAATATAATAATGAAATATTTTTATCAAGAAAACAATTATTTTTAATGTTTAAAGTTTCTAAAATTATTGGTTAACTTCTAAATTACGATAATTGAAAAAAATATATTTCTGGATGAAAATTGTCTCCAAATATTGTTATTTTAAATTTATACAATAATTTTAGAAACTTTGAAGAAGAAAAATATTTTTTCTTAGAAAAATATTTGATTATTGTATTTTTAAGAAATAAACAATATTAATTGAAAAACAATTTTTTTATTGTTTCGGGAGTTTTATAATGCAAGAATTTTTCAGTTCATATATTTTATAATTTGGCAATTTTCTAGCGGGTAATTTTAAAATTCGGTAATATTATAAACTGTCGGGAATTTTCCATTTCGGTAAGATCATAAACTGTTTGGGAATTTTTTATTCGGGAATTTCATTATTTGGGAATTATATTGTTCGGAAATTTTATTTTTTAGGATTTTTCAATCGTCCAAAAATTTTCATCCAAAAATATATTTTTTCAATAATTTTTATTTTGAATTCAAACAATAATTTTAGAAACTTTGATCAGAAAAAAATATTTTTTTATACAAATATTTGATTGTATTTTTAATAAATAATATTGATTGAAAACCATTTTTCCTTTGTTTGGGGAGTTTTATAATTCAGGAATTTTCCAGTTCGGATATCTTATAATTCGGCAATTTTCTATCGGGAATTTTCAAGCTTGGTAATATTATAAACTGTCTGGAATTTCCTATTTTGGTAATATCATAAGCTGTTCGGAAATTCTTTATTCGGGAATTTGCCAGTTAGGGAAGTTTATTACATATTCAAAAATTGTATTATTAGGGAAATTCCCAAATCGGGAATTTGAAAGAGTCATGAATTTTATTTTCTAGAATTTTTCAGTCGTCCAAAAATTTTCATCCAAAAATATATTTTTTCAATAATTCAATAATTCAGAAACTTTAAATATTAAACTTTTTTTGATAAAAATATTTGATCATTGTATTTTTAATAAATAAATAATATTCATCGAAAAAATTTTTCATTTGTCTAAATTCGGGAATTTTATAAATGGGGAATTTTCTAGTTATTTGGATATTCTAGAATTCGGCAATTTCATGTCGGGAATTTTATTATTCGGGAATTTTCCAATTCGGTAATATCATAAACTGTCGGGAATTTCATCATTCGGGAGTTTTTCATTTCGGTAATATTATAAACTGTCCGGGAATTTTATTATTATGGAATTTTCCTATTCGGGAATTTCATTATTCGGAGATTTTCTAATTCAGGAATTTTACAGTCTCGAGAATTTTTCAGTCTTCCCAATTTTTCAAGATAAGTGTATTTGGATATTATTTTTCATTTCGAGAAAGCTATTTAATTAAATAATAAAATCATTACACATTTTTTATGGATTTTATAATTTAATCGAATAGTTTTCAGAAAATAAAGAATAATATCCAAATACACTCATGGCGAAAAACCATTTTTTTCTGAGTTTTGAAAAAAATAAAGTTTTGTCCCAATGCAATTGGTATTATTGTTCATATCCCTCAGCTTGCAGACATCTTTGATTTCACCTACCTAACCTGAAATACCTGATAGAATATACTTAAATTTCCATCAATATTATCTTAATATAAAATGTTATCTACAGTACAAAATTAAAAATTGAATTAAAATGTTCAATTTACATTCAATATTCTTGATAAATATTTATTTAATAACTTTTTAAAATAAAATTTTACAAATCAGGGTGCCCTAATACGTAACAAAAATTCTGAGTTCAAAAAATTATTCAAAAAGTGAAATGTTAAGTAATAATAATTTGAAGCATGAAATAAGGTCGATAGGAGTTGTAGTTGTTCAGAAATCATCTTTTAGCTTTAAAATTTTACTTCGTAAAAAGGCTTTTATATTGAACTGCAATACCGACGGATCTCGAAACTTTCAAAACGGAAATTCATATCTCATAACTTGTGAATTATGGTTAAGATCATAGTAAATATAGCGACTTTTTCGAATGTTGTCGAGTGCTTTATTGACAGTCATCAAAAATATATAACCATTCGTCCGCGATAAGTGCAATTATTTTAAAAATAGAATGGTAATAAGTGCAATGTTTTTAAAAATCTCGTGTCCTGATTTCCAGACCAATTCCATCCATACTTCACACTGTTCTTTGCACTGCTGTGAACTACATAGCAGAAGACGCTTTTTTACTGACAAACAACTGACAAATTATTCCGAGATGGTTTAAAAACACGGAATTATCTTAATTTCATGTAAAGATTATTCGACAAGGTTAATTTTTGTTGCAGCGAAACTTTCGTCGGAAATCGATGTAAAGTTTATCTTCTGTTTTTTCTGTGCTAAAAACATGAATTTCCAACACAAAAGTGCAATAGTTGATATTTCAACAAAAAAATATGAAATTTCGTTTGAAAAATGAATTTTCACACGGATTTTAGATTCATAATTTTAGTTGAACATTCAACTGTTTTTTTGAAAACCATTTTTTTTGTAGAAAATTTATTTTTTTTGATTGAAAAATCAAATATTTTGAAGAACAAGATTCGTCTTTTTGGTAGAAAATCAATCTTCTTGGTTGAAAATGCAAGTATTTAGTTAAAAATTAATGGATTTTGTTTCAAATTCTTTTTTTCGGTAGAAAATTAAATTTTGTGATTAAAAATGCAAATGTTTGGTTGAAAATTAATTTGCTTTGTTTAAGGATTGAACTCATTATTTATATTCCATTTATGGTTAAAAGATATTTTTTTAGGATAGCAATTTAATTATTTTGTTGAAAATTTATGTAGATAGTTGAAAATTCTTATTTTTTGGTAGAAAAATAATCTTCTCGGTTGAAAATTCAACTTTTTGGTTGAAAATGTATGATTATTGACAAAACTGTTGAAATTTCAACCAAAAAGGATGACTTTTTAAGAAAATTCCTGAATTTTCAAAAAAATAATTCACTTTTTAATAAAATACTAAAATTTTTTACCGAAAAAGTTGAATTCTCAACGAAAAATCTAATAATTGATATTTCAACCAAAGAGGATTTTAATTTATAATTAAAATTAGTTGAATGCATAAAACAAACTCATTTTCAATAAAATAGTGAAATCCTTAAATCAAACTTTAAGATGCCTCACCACGAAGGACATTTATTACAAACGTTTTGCAACGTTTTTTTTCTATGATTTTTTGTTGGAGATTCATAATTTTAGTTGAACATTCAATTGTTTTTTCGAAAATCCATTATTTCGTCGAAATTTTATTTTCTTTGATTGAAAAATCAAATATTTTGAGAGAAATTCATCATTTTTGGCTTGAAAATTCAAATATTTAGTAGTAAAT
>CAKNYM010035546.1:8021-21218 GCA_932195095.1 Andricus curvator
ACAATTCCATAGAAAATTACACTATTTGGTTGAAAATTCATATTTTTTGTTGAAAATTCAACTATTTTGGTTCAAAATTTAACTATTTCGTTGAAAATGCCCAACAAGACAATAATAATAGATGTATAGAATTTTCCCTATTTTTTCGGATGAAAGCTTCTTTTGTGAACTTCTCCTTGGGTCTTTTATATGGTCGCTTTAATATTGACAATGAGTAGACTTTGAAAGCCTTTCTTTTTAGCTTCACGATAGTTTAATTCTTTTCTAGCTCTTAAAAGAAGAGCAACTTTTTATCAAATTTGAGACAGTTAAAAACGCTTTGAAGGATTGAAATATCATATTCTTTGATTTTGAACGCTTTCAATTTACCATTCTTTGACTATATCATAGAATTTTATTTTAGGTTGTATACTTTTAAAAGATTGAAGACTGGAGATGCCAAAATGAATGTGCAACCCCTAGAAATTCACAACATTTTTTTATTTCAATTTATCCGAACTTTTCTACATTTTCACCTTTTCTTTTCGGCTAGGCGTGCAACTGGTGAAAAACATCCTTTTCCTAAAAAGTGGTAGTCATGAGATCTCGCATAAATTATAATATATGATTGCCGAAAACCAAATTGGCTGCGACACTGCGTGCATATGTTTTTTATTGGTTATCTTTAGTTTTTTTATCTGTTAATAAAGATTGCGCATTTTCTACACCATGAATTTCTTAAACCAAAATTTTCCAAAGTAATTTTATTTTATGATAAAAATATCTAACTGTCTCTGAACATTATTGATAGAAGAGAAAATTTTAATTGTATATAATTCTCAATATTGCATAATAATAAATTAATAATGATACATTTAATTTATAATAATCAATTTTTTAATATTGAGAAAAGAGAAAACAGATATTGTCGGTACCGTAACAAAAAAGACCGGTATTGACAATAAGATTTCTGGGAAAGTTTTTTCAATATATCTCAAAAAAGAATCTTCAAGATATTAAGATAATTTTTGTTAAATTTACAGAATTTAAAGTTTTTTAGGAAAATTGAATTATATCCAAAGATATTTAGAAGTTTTTGAAAAGATTTGAAAATAATTAAAGACTTGAGAAGATTTCAAAATATTTCAATTAAAAGTTCGATTTTTGAAGATTTTAAGAAAATAAGATTTTTAATCATTTTGAAAGGTTCCAAGAGAATAAAAAAAATTCTTACGCTTCCTGGGAAAATTTTAAATGATTTTTTTCAAAATGAATTTGCAATGAAAATTGAAACAGATTTCAAAACATTTCAAATAATTGTAAAAAAAATATCAAATATTTGAAGGCAATTCATTAGTTTAAATTTTTTTTTTTAAATAAAAAAAAATTGAAAGCAGTTTAAAAGTTATTTAGGAATATTAGAAGTTTCGAAGAGATAACACATTTTTTTTCTAATACTACGTAAAACCCTATGAAATAAAAAAAATTGCTTCAAAATTTTCTAGATTCTTTATGAAGACTATCTATCTCGAATTGATTTACAAAAAATTTTAACAAATCAATAGTTAGTCAAAATTCTTATTCTGTAAATGATAAAAATTATTTTCCCTCTGAAATCGAAAACCTACTCGAACTACAGGGGGTGGATATATCATTCCCAGGACAAAAGGGGTATTTTCAAATAGTCATAACTTCCTTTCTACGAATGCGAATTAAATTTTCTATAAGTGATTTCTGAATAAAGTTTCCTGCACTTCTATCCTATCGAATCCATTAATTTTTATTAAAATTTTCATAAGAAAATTTCAGTGTAAAATATTTATTTAACATTTTCTACCCTTTGGGCATATTTAATTTTTTATAAAGTAATTTGATAACAAAGCTTGATTTTTCCCAATAAATATTTTGCGGACATAATGGAACTCCCAATAGTTATGCAGTTATGCGAATATATCCGAGCGAAACCCTTCCTCACGCGATCGAACAGGCCGGCCTTCGCAAATTTTTTCATTTGGTTATAAACCAATTAAGGAAGAAAATTTTTTTTAAGAGAGCTTTCACTAATTACGTATCGTTCTTTTCGCCCTTTTCACTCCCCTCACCTTCGTAACGCATTTTCCGAAGTTTTTCTCTATATTTTCATAATCACCGTAATGGAAATCTGACCCCCCACCCGCTATTAGATGTTACATAATTTTTTAACTCTTCCAAAATAGAATCAATATTCAAGAATTTCAGAGCAGTATTTTCAGGAGAAAATGTATGGATTGACATATTTACTAATGACTTGTGAAAGATAAACAATCGTCAAAAGTATTTTTGAATGAATCAGCGCCGGTCGGTGCCCGTGCGGTTGGACTAGCCAACCTCTCCAAACGCATGAGGATTGAGGGAGGGTTCGTTCGGATATATTCGCTTAACCGCATATCGATTACGAGTCTCATTATGTTGCCAAGGTATTTATTGGAAAAATTCAAACGCACTTTTGAAATTGATTGCAAAAAATCAAAGGTAAGATTGCAGAATAGCGGCGTCACCACCATTGAATGATAAATGAAGCAATTTGACGAGGAGAAAGTTTAACATTTTTACATTCTCATCCTAATGAGAAGGTATTTGTTTTATGTAAAATTTGACTTAGTCGGTTTTCATCAATTCTCCACGTTTTGAGACCCCCTGCTGAAAGAAATAATTGGACGATACACGCATAATTCTGGTTATACCAACCATAATGTATTGCTCGCTCAGCTACAGCGATTCGGATTGCGTATTTTACCCATACTATAATTGCTGAAGTAATATTACTGCTTGAGTCATTTGTTTCAATAGATATTTCTAAACATAAGATGGCTGTAGTAGGACGAATTTGTACGGCTGCGTCAGACAAAATTTGGTTGGGCTAAATCAACCATACGCAGGACTGTCTGAGCTGATCCTCCCGTTGAGGAGATCTAAGCATACCGTTCGGATGGTCTAACGTTATGCATGTCTGATATACAATGCTAACGAGGGTCATGCATCCTCCATACTGCAGTGCACTTAAAAATGATATAAAAATTATATTTTTTGGTACTTTTGTTCTTAATAAAAATATAAAACTATAATTTCGTTGGAAAGTATTTTTCATAGATATAATATTAATTTTTAAATAATAATATAATATATTGATTGAAAGAAACTCACTTTTGGGTTAAAAAATTGAATTTATTTTAATTTATTAATTATATTATATATGTGTGAAAAATAGTTTCCAATGAAATTATAGTCTCATAATATTAATATTAACGAAAGTACCTAAAAATCCTGACATGTTGCATACACAAAATTCAAATATTATTCTTAAGATACAAAAATGAAAGGCAAATATATTTTAAACACAAAATTTATTTAGCAATTGTTTATAGAATAACACAAACATGGAAGTGGACCTAGTATTTTTCAAAAGTTTTTAAAAATACCCATTACATGTACAATGAAATAAATCTTAAAATTAACGTTGGAAGAAACGCATCATTTATACAATAGAATTTTTCACATTTCTCTTCTAATATGAATTACTGAAAAGAAACCACTTATTTGCACCTTAGTATGAATTTCTATACTGACTAATAATTAGTTGAAATGTTCAGTAAAGCAAATTAGTGGCTAACTTTTCACTAATCTAGACTTATAGAGATCAAAGCCTTCGTTGCTCATATTCTTTTAAAGAATACTCTTCAAGTGAGATTCTTTGAAGAATCTCTTTCAATGATTTAAGAGGAAATCTGTATCCAACTTGTACATTTTGTACATTTTCAAGGTCATCATCATCAGGAAATCGTCGTCACTTTCTCAATTTTGGAAGGAAAATTGAAAAATCTGGATTAGATAAAAAACTTTGAATTTAAAAAAAAAGAATTCGTGTATTTCTTTTTGAATAAACATACAAATTTAAATACTCGTCATCTCATCAAATATTTTTTCCCTACATTAAAAAAATACGTGTCGTCTAATTTCCTCTAAAAACACAAACTATTTTGTCACTCAGAGATTCTGCTACTGAAAGTGTGAAACCTGCCTGATTTGAAATGCATTCGTTCAGGGAAATAAAATTGTTTTTAATGATAGTTAAGGGGAAAGTCCGTGAAGCCTTAAAATGAAAGTCCATATTTATATTGACAAAAGGTAATTCGATTCAAAAGGTACAAAATATATTCTTACATTTGGTAACGTTTCTGAAGGCTTAAGAGCAAGAGTGTCATTTTCTTTTTCAAGTAGGGAGGACTTCCACTTTTGCCACTTGTTAGTGAAAATGGCTATAGGCCCAGCCTTATTCATAAATAACTCTTGAATGAATTTTGGAGTGAGGCATTCAAAAGCCTCTTCACTCACCTCATTCGCTATAAAATATAACGAAAATAATAATCTACAGTCTACACTATCTGTTTATGTTTTGCTTCGAACTTTACTAAACGTGAGGTTATGTTTGAAAATTGCATGCAATAAAACATATTTTTGACACATAATTAATAACACTTACCATCAAACTCGGGTATAAATTTCGCCAGATTCCATTCTTGTAATTTATTTTGCACGAAGTCATCCATAATTAGAATTAAAATGCACAAAACTAATAAAAATCAGAAACCTGAAGACAGAGCGACTGAAGCCGAGTCAACGCGCACCTCACCGGTTGATCAATCGCGCACAACAATAAAAAAAACACGGTACAATACATCGATTGGCATGATCCTGATCGATTGGTATGGCTGAATCAAGCAACCAGCCGGATGCCCAATGCAAAACTTTAACGAAGTGCTGGTTCAAATAGATAGATGATAAAATTAGATGTCCAATACGGCCGTGAGACCGAGGCATAGAATGCTTGTACCTGCATTGTAATATTTAAATATATTAATCAGATTGGTTATTCGAAACTTTTCTCAACTATTGTTTTAATCAAACAAACTTTTCTTACCATATTAGGCTTGATGATTTTCTTATTCGTAGGTGATAATGCTCAAATTCGTATGGCTGAGACAGCACAATTTTCTTTCTAATTTAGTTAGAAATTTTCAAGCAAACTCGGATTGCTACTAACCTTAAACTATTTCTTTCAGTGTGAGCTAGAAAAACTATTTTCATCAAGGTGTCTGTCTGTCTGTCTGTCTGTAGTCTGTCTGTTTGTAGTCTGTCTGTAGTCTGCCTGTCTGTCTGTCTGTAGGCACGATAACTTTCGAAAAAATGATCAGATTTGATTAAGCTTTAGCACATCTTTTGAAGCCCTAAAAGAAAAGAACAAGTTCGGTAGCCAGCTATTTTTGATAAAAATTCAAAAAGTTAGAGCATTTTCAAAATTTTTGAAACCACTTTTTTCTTTAATTGAAAAAATCTATGTGCGGCAATTTATAGTACTCAAAAATCTGAACAATTTATCCTCACAATATTTTTCGATAAAATCAAAATTATCAGAGTTATAGCATTTTCAAAATCCAAAAAATCAAACGAAAATGAACATTGTAACCCGAACAACGCACGATATGAAAAAAGTCACGAAAAGAAAAACATTACTTTTTGAAAGCCCTACAAAATTATTTCAACAACTTTTTGAATTTTTTTGAAAAATCGAAAATTCAAATTTTGACCCTAAAAAACATCATAAAAAAACTGAAAAATATTTTTAGAATATTTTTAAAACTTTCAAGGAATTTTAAAGATCTTGAACTTTCAAAAGTAACCAAACGATTTTAAAGATTTTGGTATATTCTTAAAAATTCCAAGGAACTTTCAAGAGCTTTACCAAATTTCAATGCATTTCAAAAGTTTTCAAATACTTTGAAATATCTTGAAACTTTGTGAAGCTCTTAAAACTTCCTTGAAATTTCTAATAGATTTCAATAATTTGAAGGTATTCTGAAAGATTCGAAATATTTAGTGATATTTTTAAAGATTTCAACAAATTTTCAATTGATTTCAGTAATATAATTAGATTTCAAAGAATTAAAAATATTGTAAGGTATTTCCACAGATTTTAAAGAATTTTGAAACATTATATATTATATATACTTTTAAGTCTATATTATATTTAAATAAATATTATTTAAACTTCTGAGCAATTTTCAAGATGTTTAAAAAATTTCAAGAGATTCCAAACGAATTGAAAGATTTTGGGGTATTTTTAAAAATTCCCAGGAACTTTCAATACCTTAATAAAATTTCAAGTTATTCCAAACGATTTGAAAGATTTTAGGGTATTTTTACAAATTCCAAGAAAATTTCAAGAACTTTCAAAAATTTGAAGGGATTACTGACGATTTTAAAGATTTTAGGTCATTTTCACAGATTTTGAAGAATTTTTAAACATATATTATATATAATTTTAAATCTATGTTATATTTAAATAAATATCTTTATTTTATTCCCTGAAATTTTAAATATTTCAGGGTATTTTTAAAAATGCCAAGGAAATTTCAAGACTTTTAAACATTTTCAAATGAATTCTACATGATTTTGAGGATTTTAGGGTATTGTTAAAAATTCCAAGGAATTTTCAAGAGCAAAAAAAAATTTAAGAGATTTCAAAACATTTTAAAAGATTTGAAATATTTCATGATATTTTAAAAGATACCAAGGAATTTTCAAATTACTTCAGTAATATAATGAGTTTTGAAAGGACTTAAAAATATTTCAAGGTATTTTCACAGATTTAAAAGAATTGTGAAACATTATATAGGGGAAACTACCCTACAGTATTAGTATTTTTAGTTAATGATTACCTATTGTAGGATTATTATCTACTGTAGGGCAGTGGCGGACTGGCCATAGGTTGGGATGCGGGAAACCCCGCCGCCGCCCACCCTATCAGGCGCCCCCCTAAGGCATGTACATACTACGGCAGTGTCAAAGAAAATATGTTTGTTAATGAAAATCAAAGAATCATTATAAAAGTCACACAAAAAACAATGGTGTTTTCTGCCTTTTTTTTACATTCTCATAATGAGAAGTTATTGGTTTCATGTAAAATTTGACTTGGTCGGTTTTCATCAAATCTCCACGTTTTTTAACATTCTAATCCTAATGAGAAGGTATTGGTTTCATGTAAAATTTGACTTAGACGGTTTTCATCAGATCTCCACGTTTTGAGACCCCCTGAGCTAGAAAAAACGATTTTCACCAAGGTGTCTGTCTGTAGTCTGTCTGTCTGTCTGTAGGCACGATAACTCTCGAAAAAATGATCAGATTAGATTGAGCTTTGGCGTATTTGTTTAGGCCCTAAGAAAAAGGACAAGTTCGTTAGCCAGCTATTTTTGATGAAAATTCTCAAAGTGAGAGCATTTTCAGAATTTTTGAAATATTTTTTTTTTTCAAATTTCAAAATTCTATGTACGGCAATTCGTAGTACTCAAAAACCTGAGGAATTTATCCTTACGACTTTTTCCGATAAAAAGAAAACTATCAGAGTTATAGCATTTTCAAAATCAAAAAAAAACAAACGGAAATCAACATTTTAAGCCAAAAAACGCACGATATGAAAAAAAAAATCACGAGAAAAAAAACGTTGCTTTTTGCAAGCTCTACAAGATTATCGTGAAAACTTTTTGAATTTTCTTGAAAAATCAAAAAGCCAAATTTTGACCCCCTGAAACATATAAAAAACAAAATGAAAAATTCCATTTTACTCTTAGACTATGCAAGATACGAAAAAAGATGATTCGACAAAAATTATCCATCCAAGAAAGACGTACAAATTTGTTGTTTATTATTTTTTTATAGGACGCGTAGTTTTTGTTTTATTCGTGAAAAATGACGTTATAAAATAAACAAAAAATCAAATTTTACCATTCTCTTAATGAGAAGGTATTCATTGTATGTAAAAAAATAAAATATAGTTTTCTATGAATAAAACAATCCCTGTTTGACGAGAAACGGAATTTTCGATTTTTTCGGTAGGATTTTCAGTAAGGTAAACCAAAACTTTCTTAAGCAAATAAGCGTTTTTATTTGAACTTCAAAAAAGTGTGTGGGTATTGTAATGAGAATGTGTTCCCTAAGGCCGATAGAGCCTTAAGTAAATAAACTTCCTTTTTAATCTAAAATAAAATTAACAATCACTTGAAACGTAGAGGTTTTGTTTATTTTATAATATTTGCAAGTAAATTTCTTCTTTTTATCTACGCCGAGCACGATGTGCGAAAACCGGAAAAAGCCGAGCTCGAAGCGCGAGATACAACAACTGCGCGCCCTAGGCGTGCTCAAACTTGCGAGGGTAGCGAGCCGCGCGCGAAGCGCGCGATGAGAATGTGCCCGCCAAGCGGGCAGATTTTTGTTACTTTTGTTACTTCAATGTTTTAAATATGGGTCTGTGACGAAACACAATGATCATATTTAACTCAACGCTTAGGTGCTTTTAAACATACGCACGGCCAGAAACACTCTAAATAATTATAATTGAATGGTTTTTTGATAAATAAAAATGTATTTACATATTTTTTTAGGCCGACATAAACTATCATGTCGACAAAAAAAGGAGAGTTTCACGCACATTAGCTGTCACTTGAGACGGGAGGAGCGAAGACGTTGAAAAGCGGTAGGAATTTGACCAGATTTATTTTTGTGACCAGTCAGAGGGGTGTCTCCCTGCCTCCACGAGACGTTGAAAAGGGGTAGGGGTTTGACCAACGTTATTTTTGTGACCAGTACATATCTATTTTTTATAGTTGTGACATACATATCTCGATTGCTATCGATAGCCAAGATGACCTCCTCTCATCTCAAGTGACAGCTGATGTGCGTGAGACTCTTCTTTTTTTGTCGACATAATAGCTTATGTCGGCATAAAAAATATCTAAATACGTTTTGATTTACTGAAAAACCATTTAATTTTAATTATTTACAGTGTTTCTGGCCGTATGGATGTTTAAAAGCATCTAAACGGTAAGTTATATATGATTATTCCGATATCGTGACAGACCTATATTTAAGACATCGTAGTAACAAGAGTAACAATAATTTTAAACTTTTCCCTCGTCAAATTTCTTTATTTAGCCAAAATAAAGAAAGCCAAAACAGGGGTGACGCCCCCATTCTGCAATTGCACCGAATCAAAGGTACCAGATAAGTGCAAAATGTTGAATAAACATTTAAGAGCGTAATTTGTTCATGAAAATGAAAAAATTACAGAAATGAATTTAAAAATTTTGAATTGTCTCGAAAACGGTGCGAGATACGCAAAAAAAGAATATTAATAATAATACGCGAAAACTAAAAAGATTAATCTTCATAATAAATAACTATTTGTAAGAACATTGAAAAAGTTCTAAACATTTCGAGATTTACGGAAAACATTGAAAGATATGTGAAAACTGGAAAAACTGTAATGATTGTTGAGTATCGAGTTCGGACAGATTCGGACTGAATCTAATTCAAGTTGATGTTCGTAATCGCATTAAGAAGGATTTAAAAGACTTTTTGGGTGAATCCCTGATTCATCGGATTGGGCGCGCGGATTGAAGAGGATTAAAAGTTGTGTGAGGATTGAAGTTTATGTTGACGCACGGATTTCAAAGGATTTAAAGTTGGGTTCAGATCAGTTTTCGATTTTCTCGAATTGAGTCTATGGACTTAAGAGCATTCAAAAGATTAAAACTGGCTTGCGATGAGTTTTGGATTCATTCGGATCACATTGGATTGAGAAGGAATGACAGTTTGTTTCGTATTTGTGTGGAATTGATTCTGATTGGCCGGGATTTACACTGATTGATTCGGATAGGTATAGGATTCAATTGTATTTATTCCGATTGGATTGGACAGGACCCACGGATTCAAAAGTGAGCCTTGGTTTCATTATGATTGAATTTGAGGTCGAAAAATTGAATAAAAAAAGGTTTCGGATGAATTTGAATTAGTCGGGTATGCACAATTCTGCCATCCTGACGAAGAAATGATACAATTCCATTTTTATTTCAAATGAGTCTTTTATATCGTGGATTATGTTGGATTTGTCATGCAAAGATTAGCATATCTAGAGCGATTTATGAGAATTCATGATCCTGATAAAAAAAACGCATCTACGCAGATCCGTTTTTTTTCATCAGGATCACGGTCAGTCTGCTGGCCGCATTCCTGGTATCAAATTGCACATAATTTCTGATTTCCGTAAATAATTATAAAACTATTATTATCACATTATTAACTTTTAGAGACCATCGTAACCGTGCGGTGATATTATGCAAGAGGTTTTTTTTTTTAAATAATTCTTCAGCTTTTCATTTTCAAATTCGGAGAAAACTTAGCAAAGCTTTAAAATATTCAGTGTAATGATATTATTGTAAAAATTTTTTCAATTAAAAAAATGAAAGTGTAAACGTTAGGTATATATACTAATTCCTAACAATTTCTAAATATTATTCTAAAAAAAGTTGTGAACTGTAGATAGTAATATTTCAAACATTAAAAATTTAAGAAGCCTGTCCACGCGCCGTATTTTGAAATCTGTTTTTCTAGGTAGATACAATTTTTTCATTAGAATTTAAATTTGTATACTAAAAAATAATATTCAAAGCTATTTAAACTGTCAAGAAAAACTAAATAGTTTCAGTAAGAAATTATTAATTTCACCAAAGTGTATAATATATATATATATATATATATATATATATATAATTTGAAAAAAAAAGTTGAACAACCACCGCAGGGTCCCACTAAGAGCAACTGCCATCCGACAAAATGTCAATAGCCCTCAGTAGCACCGCGGTAAATCACACCTATGGCCACGTCTCACAACCGTGAGATGGGTGGTCATAGGCAACGACAAAATCACAACGACAGGCCGGCGAAACCCTCGTGTGTCTTGAGGACACGAAGCGACCCAAGGATGACAGCTTTCTGCATCCATCTCGCAAGTGCTTTGGCATATTTTTGGCACGCGGGTATTGCTTTAAGGTTACAAACCAGTGATAGCTTCGCACCTCCGAGAGCACCTATCACAAGGACAATTACTTGTACCGAATATTTTGGGTACAGTCGTTGTAGCTCTCTTTTAAGGTCTTGATACCTCTCCTCTTTTTCGTTCTCCTTTGCAGTGATGTTGTATTCGGACGGAGCCGAGAATTCGATCACGAATATAGTTCGTTTCTCGAAGTCTTGGAGAACAATGTCAGGCCTCGAGTGCGCAACGGAGACTGCTGCCCGAAAATCGTAGTTCCAGAAAATTTGGCACTTCTCGTTTCGGACAATCGACTCTATCTCTTTTGGAGCGTTCGGCAGGGCAGGGTCGCGGCCAACACCGTAAGAGCGACAAAGATGGTAATAAAGCACTCTTAGGGCCGCATTATGTCTATAGATATACGTCGTTCCCGCGTGGGTCGGACACCCTGATAATATGTGTTCTAGGTACTCAGCGTGTGCATGCCACGCTCTGCACGTATCACTGGGAACTTCTTGACATAAAATGCGCTCATGGTATGCTAAGGTGGAAATGACACCGTCCTGGCATGCGAAAATAAAACCCTCTGTACCTGAATTAAGCCCTGATGATTTGAGGAAAGCAAAAGTTTGCTCCTTCGACAAGGACTGTTTTTCTACATTTCTGTGAAAGTTTCCGTGCACTTTCTTGTCGAGTAGCTCTTGGTGAAAATTTGCAACCTCTGCTTTCTTCACTTTGGTTTTTAGAAGTGAAGCATCTAGATGAAGTAATGCACTTTCCTCACTTCTGATGTTAAAATTCAGGCCAAGGGTCTCGGCCGCTTGCTCCGCGGCTTTGTAAAGGAACGCTCCTTCGCCAATCATCTCGTGGTTCCTGACCATCTTTAGGAGAGGATCTCTGCCATTCGCAACGATGTAAGCTGCATGACCTTACGTGTAATGACATCAAGGGCCTTAAGCTCGTTCTTCGTCCATTGAACTACCCCAAACGAGTAGAGTAGAACCGGGACGGCAAGCATGTTAGTCGCAGATACTTTGTTCAACGCCGACGGATTGGAAGACCAAATCTGTCGAAGAAGATGCTTGTATCTGCTTCGGAGAGACTCCTTCACTGATGTTACGTCCTGAATGCGGTTTTGAGGCACGCCCAGGTATGTATAGGTCTATCCAGTATTAAGATGTCTGATAACACTTATATCCACAAGCTCAGGGTCCTTGGGAACGCCAGTAATCTTTCCTTTCTTCAGATAAATTTTGGCACACTTGTCCAAGCCAAAGTCCATCCCAATCTCTCCTGTGTAGTTCTTGACAATATTTATAGCAGTTTGAAGTTTGCTTCTACCGGAGGCATAGATCTTCAGGTCATCCATATAAAATACATGAGTGACCTTATGCTCGCGCTGATTAGTGTTGCCACAGAGGTATCCAGGAGAATTTCGTAGTGCGAGAGATAGAGGCAAAAGTGTGATGCAAAAAAGCAAAGGGCTCATGGTATCACCTTGAAAGACGCCTCTCTGAAAGGTGACGTTGTTCGTTGTCACACGATAATTTCTAGATGAGATAGTAAATCTAGTTTTCCAAAGAGGCATCAATCTCTCTATGCATTTCACTATGTGTGGATGTACCTTCAAGCTTTCCAACAGACAGATGATAAGTGTATGAGAGGTTGAATCGAAAGCTTTCCGGTAGTCAATCCAGGCCATTGACAGGACGCGCTGATGGGCTGCAGCGTCTTTACAGACACACCTGTCAATCAGCAGATTCTCTCGACAGCCTGCTACACCTTTTTTCGAGCCACGTTGTTCGTACATCTCTCGCCATACAGGCTCAATTCGTCGAACAATCCTGTTGTTGAGCACAGCTGTAAAGATCTTATACAGCGTGTTCAAACAAGTTATTGGCCTGTAATTCTCTGGGTTGGACAAGTTGCCTTTTTTTGGAAGGAGTATAGTGCGTCCTAGCACCAGCCACTGCGGAATGGGCGTCTCCGACTTTAAATATGAGGTAAATATGCGGGCCAAATGTTGGTGTGTAAAAGTAAACTTCTTCCACCAAAAGTTCTTGATACAATCTGGTCCAGCAGCGGAAAAGTTCCTCGTGCCTCTAAGTGCTTTTTTGACCTCTTCGGCAGTGATTGATGGACATTCCTCCTCAGATTTTATGAGGTTGTCGCAAAACTCCTTCTTTCAACTCTAGTGTTTTCGGGATCTTGTACACCTCTCTCCAAAAAGTCTCTACCTCCTTGGGCTTGGGTGGATTTTTTACAGAAACTTGTTTAGTGTGTGATTCAAGATCCTTAGTTCTTGGGCGAACTTT
>CAKNYM010035551.1:366-16114 GCA_932195095.1 Andricus curvator
CTCCTCCTGGCTTTTTTTTCATATCGTGCGTTGTTTGGCTTAAAATTGTAATTTTCGTTTGTTTTTTTTAATCTTACAAATGCTATAATTCGGAGAATTTTATTTTCATCGACAAAAGTCGGGAGGATAAATTGTTCGAATTTCCGAGGCGTCGACAAATTTTTAAAATTTTTTAATAATCATTTCATTATTTTTTTCAAACACCTCAGAAAACGGATACAAGACTTTTCATCAAAATAACTAACAGTTGAACTTCTTCAGATGAGTTGACCTGGAATTGCTCAAGTGTTTGATTTTTCGGTATTTATTATTTTCATCTTATGCAATCATTTTTCTCCAATAATATTTTTTATCTTCCTCTGAAAGTTTATTATTTTCCAGGAGTGGAACTGTCAGCATCAGAAGTTAAATTCATGTTTCCTACGCCTTTGGCTTTTTTTCAGTTTTCCCAAATGATGGTCATCAGGTAGCTGGGGGAAAGTGCCGAATAGTGACCCTCGACTGAAACTGATACTGATGACACCTTTTATGCGCGCCGGAAAAAAAAACGTAGAAAAAATAATTGACAATAACCAATTATTTAATAATTTTAAAATTTCATTTCTTATTTCATTGTATTATTTGAATTTTTTTACTTATTTCAAGCTTTATCTGAGCTTTCTATCACAATTTGGAGCTGAGATAAGGCCCTCCTCTATAATTAACTCTGTAAGCTACAATTATTTAAATTTTTTAATTTTTATGACACCTGCATTTACAGAAAATGTCAAGGAATTTGCCTGATTTTTTGCGCCTCATTTATACTGATTTTTCAACAAAATTTAACGCGTCAAAGTTCACTGTCGTGAAATTGACGCTGTTGGCCGTGTTTTTGTACCTTCACTCAACTGCCACTTCATTTGTAATTAATGTATGACGGTGTCATGAATAGAGAAGTTGTTCGCAATAAAATTATCTTTGCAGTGAAGTTTGTTACGTTCTTGAGCGATTTTTTTTCACTGACTTAATCAAACTTTTGTAGAGAGGTCAACATTTTTGAAACCTATAGTAGTAGCAACGTCTGCCTTGTATGACAGAGGCCAGAGTCTGGCTCAGCATCTGCTCCCTCTAGTCGACCAGACTGGCGGGAGAAATGATCAGACCAGACGAAAAACAGATTCTGGCGAATAAAGGAACCAGATTCTGGTATTTAGTTTAAACACTAGTAATTAATGTAGAATATAAATAATGAAATTGAAAATCTAGCAATCGGAAATTTGAACGATTCACAAGTATGACCAAACATGCAAGCATGCAAGCTTATACGACAACAGGTTATGTTTCTAATATTTCAGTGTGTCTCCTGTAATGTTGTGACGTTTCCGCAGTATATTTTCCCAGAAAAGGCTGAAATATATAGTGTAAAACTATTACAGAAACTTATTTAGTACCATTTTACGTTATTTTAATTTTGTCTGGTGTATATCATGACCAGTCTGGGCCAGGATCTGCTATACCAGACTCTGGTGCCAGAACAGAACGCCAAAGCGGAACCAGCCGGGCGCCAGGCTGCAAACAGATTCTTCTTTTTCTGGCGCCCAGCTTGCGCCAGTCTGCAGTTATCTTGCTACTAGGGTAGTTAGAGGTTAGAGCGAGTTAGAGTTAGATTGTAATTATTAAAGATAGAAGATCCTTAATATAAAATCTCTAAACGATATTCTTGATTTCGGTAGTCACGATTGTATCGTTTGCGCCTGCTATGGGTGTGACACGAGGCATCAGTGCGTTAGAAAGTGATGGAACATGTCACGTTTGGATGGTCACGATTATTTCGTCTTCGCGGCTATGGGTGTGACACGAGGGATCCGTGCGTTAGAAAGTGATGGAATATGTCACGATTATTTACTTTCGCCTGCTACATGCGTGTGACACGAGGCATCAGTGCGTTAGAAAGTGATGGAACGTGTCACGATTTCACGTTCTTCAGTTGGATTCATTTGATCCCAACGGAGCCGCCTTGATCTGCGCTTGCTTGGATTGTAGTGACGTTCATTGGCTACAGTGCGCGTCTTCATTTAAATTTTAAATACGGGCCCAAACTAGAGCCAATGAGTGCCATTCAATCGAAGCATGCGCATGTCTTTCGGGATCACTGTTGGAAATAGTATAAGCGAATTGAATCGTAGTTCGAGTTCGAAAATGCGACAACGTGTTTCTTCGTATTTAGTAATGTGATGCGCCTGTTTGTATACAAACTCGTGTACGTTTCGGTTCTACTTTTTTAAAATAATTAGAAGAATTTGAAATATTTTGAGATATTATGAAAGATTTTAAGGGGTTTTCAATTCATTTCAAAAGATTTCAAAGTGATATATATTGTAGAAAAATATTTGACAGAATTTCAGAAGATTCCAAGAAATTTGTTATTTATTGTAATAATTTGAGGGGACTTTAAAGGACTGGGCATATTTTAGGGCATTTGAAAAGAATCCAAGGCATTTGCAATTCCAAAAGATTTTAAAGGGTTTGAAATATTTTAGGATATTTTAACAGATTTCAAGGAATTTTCAACTGATTTTAGTAATTTAATTGATTCAAAAGGATTTGAAATATTTTAGAGTATCTTAAAAGATTACAAGGTTTTTTCGGAAGCTTTAAAATGTTTCGAGTGATTTAAAAATATTTTAACTAAATCATTAGGACATTTTAAACGATTGCAAGGAATTTTCAAGAGTTCTAAAAAGTTTAAAAGCGATTTGAAAGAACTCGAAATATTTTAGGAAATTCTGCAGGTATTTGTTTCAACAATTTCGAAGGATTTTGACGGATTAGGAGAGTTTTAGATAATTTCAAAAGAATGAAAGACATTTTCAAAAGATTTATATAATTTAAAGTAGTTAAAAAATTTTTTAGAGGATTTGAAAACTTTTAGAGTATTTCAAAGTATTCCAAGGAACTTTCCATTTATTTCAGTAATTTAATTGATTTCAGCAAACTTGAGATGTTTTAGAGTATTTAAGAAAAATTCACGGCATTTGCGAAAGCTTTACAACATTTTAAGGGTTTGAAAACTTTTAGAGTATTTCAAAAGATTCTGAGGCATTTTCAGTTAGTTTCAGTAATTTAGCTAATATCAGATGATTTTAAAAGATTCTGAGTCATTTTCGAAAGCTTTAAAAAGGTTCAAGTGATTTTAAAGATTTCAAAGAACTTGAAAGATTTTAGGGAATGTTTAAAGATTTGAAGGAATTTTTTTATTTCAATAATTTGAAGAAATTTAAAAGGATTGGAAATATTAGAGGGTGTTTTGGAAGAATCACAGGAATTTTCAAGAGATTTAAATAATTTAAATGGATTTCGAAAGATTTGGAAGGATTTGAAATTTTTTAGGGTATTTTAACAGATTATAAGGAATTTTCAATTGATTTCAGTAATTTAATTGGATTTCAGAGGATTTAAAAAATATCAAGTGATTGTAAAGATTTCCACTGAATATATATTTTAGGAAAATATTTCAGAGAATTTCAGAAGATTCCAAGGAATTTTTTTTTATTTCAATAATTTGAAGAAATTTTAAAGGATTGGGCATATTGTAGTGTATTGTAAAAGAATCCAAGGTATTTTAATGAGATGTTAATAATTTCAAGAAATTTTAAAAGATTTTAAAGGGCTTAAAATATTTAAGGAAATTTTGAAGGATTTCAAGGAATTTTGTATTTATTTCAATAATTTAAAGGAATTTTTAAAGATTAGAAATATTTTCGGGTATTTCAAAAGAATCCCAGGTATTTTCAAGAGATTTCAACAATTTGATGGAATTTCGACAAAATCAGAGGATTTGAAAACTTTTAGAGTTTTCTTCAACATTCCAAGGATTTTTCATTTCATTTCAGTAATTTAATTGATTTCAGAGGATTTGAAATATTCTAGAGTAATTTAAAAGATTCGAAGGCATTTTCGAAAGCTTTGAAATGTTTTCAGTGATTTTTAAAGTTTCAAAGGTCTTGAAATATTTTGGGGAATTTCTAATGAATCCAATGAATTTTTTTTATTTGAATAATTTGAAGGAATTTCAAAAGATTTGAAATATTTTAGGCTGTTTTTAAAATTTTCATTTTATTTTAAAGAGATTAACAAAATTTCAAGAATTCAAGGAATTTTCAATTGATTTCAGAGGATTTTAAATATTTTAGAGTATTTAAAAATATTTGAAGGCATTTCAAAAAAAATTTCAAGTTTCAAGGAATATAAAAGAAGTTTCAAGGATTTGAAAATCTTTAGATTATTCTAAAAGATTTCAAGGAGTTTTCAATTAACTTCAGTAATTCAATTGATTTCAGAGGATTTGAAATATTTTTTAATATTTTAGAAGACTCCAAGGCATTTTCGAACGCTTCAAAAACTTTCAACTTTCAAGTAATTTTAAAATATTTAAGGAATTTGAAAAGACTCCAAGGCATTTCCAAGAGATTTCAATCATTTAAAGGAATTTTAAACAATTGTAAAGAATTTGAGAACTTCTAGAGTATTTTAAAAGATAACAAGACATTTTCGAAAGTTTAAAAAAGTTTCAAGTGATTTTTAAAGAATCAAAGGATTTTTTGTATTTCAATAATTTGAAAGAATTTCAAAAGATTGGAAATATTTCAGGTTGTTTTTAAAAATTGCAAGGGATTTTGAAGAGCTTGAAAAAATTCAAGGAATTCCAAAATATTTTGAAGGATTTCAAATATCTTAGGGTATTTTGAAAGATCCTAAGAATTTTTAAATTTATTTCAGTAATTTAATATCACTCATAGGATTTAAATTATTGTATGGTATTTTAAAAGATTCTAAGGCATTTTCAAGAGCTTTAAAATGTTTCAATCAATTTCAAAGGATTTCAAAGTATTTTAAAACTTTAAGAGTATTTCAAAAGATTATGATGAATATTTAATTGATTTCAGGTTTTGGGGTATATTAAAAGATTCCAAGGAATTTTCAATTTATTTCGGTAACCTGATAGGATTTGAAATGATTAAAAATATTTCAGGGTACTTCAGAAGATTCCGAAGCACTTTCAACAGACTTACAAATTTTAAGGCATGCCAAAAGATTTTAAAGTTGTTAAAATATCTTAGGGTATTTTTAAAACAAAAATCAGTAGTTTGGAAACCTAATTTTGATTTGTGAATGTATTTCATGCTCTTTTTGCATAAAATTATTCATAAGAAAGTAGATTTCATTTCGATTTCAAATTAAAAAAAAAAACGATTCTCACTATTTGAGGGCTTTTTAAAAGGGCACTTTGAGAAGGTTACAATACAAAAATGTCTAGGAATTCCCAAGGATTTGACTGATTTTAAGGTATTTGAAAAATGTGCATAGAATATTACAAAGTTTCCTGGAATTTTGGAAAATATGGAACGATTTCGCAGGGCCTATTATGATATCTCGAAAAATTTCAAGTGATTTTGTAAGATTTCCGAGGATTTCAATGATTTTAAGGGATTTTGAAAGCTCACAAGGTATTTTTATAAAATTTCCAGGATTTCAGGTTATATCATCAGATTTAATGTAATTTCAAGGGATATTATAATATTTAAATAGATTTCTAAGAATTTATTCACAAGAATTCATGGATTTCGTATGATTCCAAAAAGATTTTCAAATATTTCAAGGTATTATCAAAGATTTCAAAGAATTTGAAAGATTTAAGGATATCTTAAATGATTCCAAGGAATTTTCAATTAATTCAAAGAATTTGAAATATTTAAGGTATTTTTAAAACTCAAAGGAATTCCTAAGAGCTTTAATACATTTCAAGGCATTTCAAAAGATTTAAAAGGATTTGAAACATCTAAGGGTATTTTTAAAAATTTCAAGGGATTTTCAAGAACTTAAAAAATTTCAAGTGATTTCGAGAGCTTCCAAAGAATTTGAAATATTTTAAGGAATTTTAAATGATCAAAAAGTAATTTATAATTAAAATTTTAAATTAATATGAAAATATTTGTATAAATTTAATATCTCATCATATTTTAAAAGATTCCAAGGAATTTTATAAAATTTCCGAGGATTTCTCTGTTTTATAAGGATTTTAAAAGCTTTCTAGGTTTTTGAATAAATATCAAGGATTTTAAGAAGTATTCTCAGATTTATAGGAATTGCATGAGATTTCATTTCGAATTCACCCTGAATTCTTATAAATTCTTTTGAATTCTGCAGAATTTTTTGGATTTTTTTTTAATTCACGTGAATTCTTTGAAACTCATTTAATTCTACTGAAGTCAATGTATTTTTTCATTTCTTTTTAGTTTTTGTTTAATTCATCTGGAAATCGGCACTTTATCAAATTCTTTTAAATTTTCTAGAATTTTCCTGAACTCATTTTAAACTTACTGAATTCAATGCATTTTTACATTCTCATTCTAATGAGAAGGTATTGGTTTTATGTAAAATTTGACATAGTCGGTTTTCATCAAATCTCCACGTTTCGAGACCCCCTGAGCTAGAAAAAACGATTTTTACGAAGGTGTCTGTCTGTCTGTAGTCTGTAGTCTTTCTTTCTGTCTGTCTGTCTGTCTGTCTGTAGCCACGATAACTTTCGAAAAAATGATCAGATTTGATTGAGCTTTGGCACACTTTTTTATGGCCGAAAAATAGAGAACAAGTTCGTTAACCAGCTATTTTGGATGAGAATCCAAAAAGTGAGCACATTTTGAAAATTTTTGAGACCACTTTTTTGGAAGATTTGAAAATTCTATGTACGGTTATTAGTAGTACGCAAAATGACGAACAAAATATTCTTATGACTTTTCGTGATAAAAAAAAAATTACTGGAGTTATAGCATTTTCAAAATTCCAAAAAACAAACGAAAATGAACATTTTAAGCCGAAAGACGCACGATATGAAAAAAAGTCAAGAGGAGAAAAACGTTGATTCCTGAACACCCTATAATATTTTCATAACAACTTTTTGAATTTTTCGAAAAATAAAAAATTCAAATTTTGATCGCACAAAAAATTAATGAAAAATCAAAAAAGCCATTTTGCTGTAAAAGTGTAAAACTATGCAAGATAGCAGAAAATATCATCTCACCAAAATTGTGCACCTAAAAAATATCTACAAATTTCTTATCATTCACTTTTTGATATGACGCGTAGTTTTTGTTTTATTCGTAAAAAACAGCATTGAAAATAGAAAAATCAAATTTTCAGACGAATATTACCAGCTACGAAAAAATGACCGAAACAAAATTTGTTCATCCAAGGAAGAGGTACAAATTTATTGTGACTCATGTTTCGATAGGATGCGTGGTTTTCGTTTTATTCGTGAAAATAACATTGACAGTAAAAAAAATCTGCCCGCTTCGCGGGCACATTCTCATGGCGCGCTTCGCGCGCGGCTCGCTGCGCTCGCAAGTTTGAGCGCGCCTACGGCGCGCGACTGTTGGATCTCGCGCTTCGCGCTCGATCATATATTTATCTCGCGCTTCGCGCTCGATTATGTATTCACCTCGCGCTACGCGCTCGGGCGTATTTGCATCGCGCTTTACGCTCGGCTCCTCTAGATTTTTGAACTTCGTGTTCGACTTCGATGAAAAGAAAAAGTTTGTTTGCAAATATTATAAAATTATCAAAACCTCTACATATTAAGTGATTGTTAAACTTGTTCTTATTTTAGACTGAAAAGGAACTTTATTTACTCAAGGTTCTATCGACCTTAAGGAACACATTCTCATCCAGACACTCGCGCTTCGCGCTCGATATTTGATTTGAAAATCATTTGAACCGTATGATAGAAACAAAAAAGTTTGAGCGCACTTACGGCGTGCGATTTGGTAAATACACTGAGCGCGCACTTTGTGCTTCATGTTATATGTTCTTCATATACAAATTACTAAATTGGTATTTGATTTCAAATGAAAAGTAATGATATAATTCAGGCGACAAATTTTATTAGTTAACATTTTATTTTAGCTTGTGCCGTTTTTCACAAAAGTTAATTTTTTTCATTTTGAATATATTCTTACAAGAAAAATTGATTACAAGTTTGTAAACCTTTTTTTAATGCACAATTTTTGTTCATTTATCTGTTTTCGTACCTTGCATTGTTTTCTCAAAAATTTGATTCTTTTTACTGTGGTGGGCCCACATTGGTAGTAAATATCCACCCAGAAACACTACCCGAATCGGGTAGTGAGGCAATGAACTTTCGAGTTCAAACTGCTAATCAATTTTTTTTTTTGTGCCGTTTATCAAAAAAGTTAATTTTTTCATTTTGAATATATTCTTACCACAAAAATTGATTACGGGTTTGTAAGTCTTTTTTGAATGCACAATTTTTGTTCATTCATATATTTTCGTACCTTGCATTGTTTTTTCAAAAATTTGATTTTTTTACTGTCAATGTTATTTTCACGAATAAAACAAAAACCACGCAAAAACAAAAACAACAAAAACCACAGACAGACACCTTCGTAAAAATCGTTTTTTCTAGCTCAGGGGGTCTCAAAACGTGGAGATTTGATGAAAACCGACTATGTCAAATTTTACATAAAACCAATACCTTCTCATTAGAATGAGAATGTAATAAAAATAAAATAAAATTTCAACAAAATAATTCAATTTTCAACCACAGGCATGATATACCAACTAAGATGATCAATCTTCAATCGAAATTTTTTTAAACAAAATAGTTGAATTCTCAACCAAAACAGATTATTAATTATAGATGCATTTTTATCCCAAAAAGTTGAAATTTTTATCAGAAAAGAGATAAATTTTCAAACAAAAAAGTTAATTTTCAACCAATACAGCTTAATTTGAAACCAAATAGCTGCATTTTCAACAAAGAAAGATGAATTTTTTACCAAAAGAGACAAATTTATTGTATAGAAAAAATTTGACTTTTAATCCCGAACTTAATTTTAAAACAAACAGTTGCATTTAGAACTAAATACTTGCCCTTTCTAGCAAAAGAAACGAATTTTCAGCAATTTTTTAATAATTATTATTACTTATTGAGTTCTATTAATTCCAGTTCTATTAATTTCAGTTAATTCTATTAATTCTCTTATAGGGTACTTTTTCGCGCTCAAAGGTTAACAAATTCAGGATGAATTCATAAGACTTCAAAACAATTCAAATGAATTGCAAAACTTTTTATAAGTTAAAAGAATTCCATTGATTTCAGTAAAACTGGAATTAATTTAGAGGAATTTAAGGTAAACGATAATTCGATGAAATTGATCAAAATTCAAATGAATTGAAAATAATTTAAAAATATGAAAAAACTTCATTGAATTCAGAAAATTTGAAATGAGCTTAGAAAAACTCAAGGGAATTCAAAAGAATTTGATGAAATACCTAAGCATTTAAGCTGAGTTTATAAGACTTCAGGATCAATTAAATCAAAACTTTTAAAAATTTAAAAAAATCCATTGAATGAGGTAGAATTGAGTAAATTTAGAAGAATTCAAGTGAATTAAAAAAATTCAAGAGAATTCCAAAGAATTAAAAAGAATTCAGGGTTAATTCCAAAAAAAAAAATTCGAATCAAAAAAAGAATTCAAATTAATTGGAAATAATTTTAAAAATCGAAAAAATTCCATTGATTTCTGTCAAATTCGAGTGAATTAGTAGGAATTTAAGAGAAATGAGAAGAATGAAATGAAATTCTTAAAAAATCAAACTGAATTTGAAATGCAATCAAGTGAATTCAAAACAATTCAAAAATATGAAAAAATCATTGAATTGAGTAAGTTTCAAATGAGTTTAGAAAAATTAAAGAGAATTCAAAAGAATTTGATGAAATGCCTATAAGAATGTAAGGTGAGTTTTAAAGACTTCAAAGATGAATTAAACAAGGACTTCTTAAAAATTCATTGAATTGAGTGAATTCAAAAGAATTCAGGATAAATTAATACGAATTCAGGGCGAATTCCAAATGAATTGCAAATATAAATCTCTTCAAATCTTTGAACCCCTACTAATTTCTAAGCAAAAAAGTGGCTAATGACTACAAGACAATTCAAAAGAATTAAAATGAATTGGAAATAATTTTAAAAATCCCTTAAAATATTTCAAAGTCTTTGAAATCCCTTTAAACTATTGAAATAAATAAAAAATTTATGACAATCTTTTAAAATGTCTTAAAATATTTCAAATTATTTAAAAACTTTTGAAATTTTTTAAATATCTTGAAAATGCCAAGGAATTAAAAAAAAACACCTTAAAATATTTCGAATACTTGGATCATTTTATCAATTGAATTAAAAAAATTCCAAAGAATTTAAATGAATTCAGGATAAATTAATAAGAATTCAGGGTGAAGTCCAAAAACTAACCTCACTTCTCTTGAATACATTTTTTTAAATCTGCTAAAATATTATTAAATCCCATGAAATTCTATGAGATCTAGGGATATTTCCTGAAATCCTGGAAAATTTATCAAAATACATTTAGAGCATTCAAAACCCCTTATAATCATTAAAGTCCTCGGAAACCTCATAAAATCCCGTGAAATATCATCTGAAATTTGAGAAAATTCTTTATCCTAAAATATTTCAATCGCTTTGAAATCCCCTCAAATTACTGAAATCAATAAAAAATTAACTAAAAATGTTTTAAGATTCCCTACAATATTTGAAATCCTTCAGATTAGAATCAAAATGCTACAAAATACCTCACTTCTTCTGAATAAATTCTTTGCAATCGACTAAAATATTAAAAAATCTCGTAAAATTCGATATGATGTTATTTCCTTAAATCCTGGAAAATATATTAAAATACATTGCGAGCTTTAAAATCCCTTAAAATCATTGAAATGTGAAATCTTTAATAATATCATAAAACCTTATAAGTCCTGTAAAATCGTTCGGAATTTCGGAAGATAAATTATCTTCCGAAATTCTAGAAAATTCTTTGTCTTAAAATATTTCAAACGCTTTAAAATCCCTTGAAAGTAATGAAATTAATTAATAATAATTCGCTAAAATATTTCAAATTAAAAGCTTTTCAAACTGCTTTAGAAATTTTAAAAATACTCTCAAATCTTTAAAACCCCTTCAAATGCTTGAAATCTATTAAAACTTTCTCGGAATCCTTAAAAATACCCTGAAGTATTTCAAAGCAATTCAAGGCAATTTAGAAATAGGTACAGACAAATGCAGGATAAAATAACACACAATGAGCTTATAACATTTTATGCATTGAGGGTGTTTTTTTCTCAATTCAGGGATAGAAAATAAGGGTTGAAATGATCCGAAATTTTCTTACAATTCTACTACGTGTTCCGAGATACCTATTCGTCAATTTTGAGATGGATAAAATAACAGGAAATGAGATCATGTTTTTTAAGCAATTGGGGTACCAACTATGCCAAATCTCTACAAAAATTTCGACCGTTAAAGGGTGAAAGTGACTAAAGCGAACTTTTCATTTAAAAAAGTAAAAAGAACAAATATAAAATATAAAAAATGTTAAAAAATTATCAGAGATTTGTAATTTGGTATTAAAATATTGAAAAACGTATTAAGTTGCTTCAATTCAATGTTTTGTCAGAATTCAACATTTATAAATATTAAATTGTTATACCTGCCACCAGCCTTTGAAGACCCAGATGCTTTGCCTCTTCCGGACATGTTTGATGCTCTTAGTCTCTAGTCTAAAACAGACAAAATGAGTTTCATACAAAAACACCTGATAATAAAACTAATTATAAATTTAATACACCTTTAATATCATAAGAAATAGGGTAGATCGAAAAAACATAATTTTACAAATTCAAAACGCCTTAGCACTGAAAAGTTTCCTTTTGAGTCCTTTATAGGCTTATAACATGTACAAAATTATAAATGAATCGATTATTATCTTGCACTGGGGCTGAGTCGAAATAGAATTTAAAAAATTTGTAATCGCAGAGTTTTGGAAAAATCGGAAATGTTATTTTTGTTTCTTTTAATCTGCATAATATGCCCAATTTTTACAATTTTTTTAGATCTTTTATTTGAGTTTATGTTGTTTTTTAGAGGAAATTAGGCGATACGTATTTTTTGGATTTGCAAAAAGAAATTTTCCAAAAAGTTATGCGTGTTTGAATTTTGTGGTTTGTTTTTCAAAAAACCCGAAAAAGAATTTGAAATGAATAAAGTGGCGGCGGTTTTTCTGAAAAAATTAAGAGTTGAGTTTCTTACAAAACCCAGCTTTAAGTTTTCTGCCAATTTTTTTTTGAGCTTGTACTTTGACAAGGAGGTATCTTGTAAGTTTGATGCTGGCTAAATAACTTTTGTGGCAAGGGGAATTTTTTTTCTTAAAATCGAATTTTCTACTTTTTCTTGGAAACAATGACAGATTGGAAAAAATGTTAAAATAAAAGTTTGCATGTCTAAAAATGTTCTATGAAAAATGTCTTGTTCTTTTGCCATATCTTTTATCGTTTACGATGAAAAATTCAAAAATGACATTTTTAGAAAAAAAATTGTCCCGGTATCAAGAATGTTTTAGCCCGCATGGTGGTGATAAAATAAAAAAAAACAGTAAAATTGACAAAAAAAATCAAGCAAAGTTTTGATTCGAAAAATCTAAAACTTAGTTTTTTTAGTTTTTTGGACACCCTATATTAGGAAAAAATTGCCAGCTAAATCGCTGACATGCAGAATTTTGGCTGGAATTTAAAAAGAAATTTTGTGTGACCCATATAATTTTTCCACTTTCAGATTTTATGATACTCAAATGGACTTCGCAGAATTTTTTGAGACGGAAGAGGATTAAAAAATTTCACTATTGGATTCATTTTTTAAGCGTTCAAAAATCTGCGTAAAATTCATGTTTCGCTAATTCGCTTAACGTATCACGTTTAAATTGCAATGGAATTAATAATTAATAATTATTTACAATATTTTATTATATTGTAATAATAAAAAAAATTTATTAAGTATTAATTTTTTGGACCTATTTTCATATTTTCATTTACTTTTAGCATATTTTTTGATATAATAGATCATTATTGAGAAGAAAAATGTTACAGAATGCGAATTTAAATTTAAACTGAGTGTAAAAAGCAATATTTAGTAAAGTACTGTTCATTGTTCAACAAGGAAATTAATAATGTACAATAATAATGTAATAATGTACGCAGAGAAAGACACATCTGTGATTTGGATGCGAATCTCAAATAAGGAAAACATTGAAATAATTATTAAAGAAATAAAAAAGTCATTCATTATACTCCTATATTACCTATATTATATTATTATCTGAATACAATAAATAATTTATATTTTATTCGAAAATCACCTCGAATATTACAAGCAAAATATAATTTCAGTATCTCAAACTTCAAAACATTTCATTTTTTCAATAATAAGTTACTAACATTCCATTCTGAACTCAGTAGGAAAATAAAATAAAGTGTTAGACAAAAAGAGTGGGAAGATGCAGAAAAAAAGGGTTCAGGGCTTTCGGTACTTGCCGCCGGAGTTTATCAAAAAAGCATTAAAAATCCGGCCGAAGTTACTTTAGGTCCCGATGAAAACTTGATTGATTCTTGTGCAGGATGCTCTCCTGATTCCGAATATGTCGGGTGCATATAGAAAATTCTTGGTAGTTTTGTTGTTATTTAACATTTTCTATTTTTAAATAAAAAACAACATATCTCTGAATGTTATAAAAGTTTTAAAAGTATTTTTTATAATCACTTAAAGAAGTGTAATACGCACAAATTTTATTGACAATAAATATTTTAATGAAACACCATTGCTGCAAAATACATTTTTTATCATTTCAAAGTCAAAGATAATTTCTTTTAAAATTCATTTAAATTAGAATATAAGTTTAATTTTTACAAAATTCGAAATAAATACAAACTTTACACGTGTGTGTGTAAGAGTGTTAGTAGCAGCATCTAATCGTGAGCTGCTACAAAAATTTCAAAAGAAATTATCTTCGTCTCAGCGAGTACTATATGATTAAAAAATAATTGTGAAATGATAAAAAATGTACTGTAGAAATGATGTTTCATTAAAACACTATTTTATTGTTTTTCCTTTAAACTATCAATTAAATCAACATATACCATCAATAAAATTTGGGCGTATTAGTCTTCTTTAAATGATTATGAGAAAAAAAACATAAAATGTTTTTAAATAACAAAACGACCAAAAATTTGCTATGTGCATCCGATATATTGGGAATTAGGAGAACATTCTGCACAAGAACCAATCAAGTTTTCATCAGAACCTATAATAGATACAAAAGTGCTCTTGGATCCGGCAAGCAGGAGGACCTGCCTGTCGGAGGACATCTCTATACTAAACAGTGGCATTGATAAGGTTATCTAAATATTACTGACCTTTCTGACGTTTCTCCCACAAATATTTTCCGTATGACACAGTTATTCTTCACAGTTCTCACCTGTAATAGCCGGGAATTTATTCGCGCGCGAAATTCGAATATTGTATTCAGCCCAACGACGTCCGTCGAACTTCGCCGCCGAATTGAATCAGAGTCCTTGCTTCGAGGAACTGGAGTTCGCCTCGCGTTGTGCTGAACGTCTTATTAAAAAATGCTTTTATAATTTAATTTGAAATTTTAATTATGAAATTTTTATTTAAAGAGGGACTCGATGTTTATATTGTGAGGAGAACAACCGTACAGTTTTAAGCTCCGAGGCACTCCGAGGTCAAGTGGGTCATGTGATGATCCTGGCCCACGGCCACGCAGGGGCTGCTGTCGTTTCTCGCCCCTCCACCAAAGGGGGTTGGGCCTATTCTTCGTTTCCTTCTCTTCTGCTCCAGCGCATGCTTCTATTTTTCCCTAAACTCCTAATACTTTTAAAATATATACTGGCTTTTTATAAATTACTAGTAGTCTTGCGCGCGCCAAGGCGCGCGCCTATTAATTTTTTATGTGAAAAAGAATGAGCCAACTACTTATTTTTTCTATGATATTTATATTTAATTAATGTCACAAAATATTTGTATAAAATAATTAGAAGGCACCAAGTATGATGTTTTTACCCTCCAATAAGGAGCTCCTTTTCATTTTTTTCTCTGTTGAAGGAGAAATAAATAGATTTCTCATAATTTATTTGTAGGTAAATTCTGCCATCTTTATCATCCGGAAAGGATTGTGAATATAATCATAATTCAATATATTGTAATTTACTCTTCAAATTTGTTTAACACTTAATTTATTTGTAAATTATATTGCCGTAATGAAATTTTTCATTTTACATATTAAAAGAAATATTATTTATAAAATAAATTGTGAATTGTTCGTTATAGCATGTATATGAGTATATGAATTTCAATTTGATAAATGCTACGAATAATATTAATTTTTATTATTATATAAGTTGTACAAAATTGAAGAAAATGAACTATACATAGAATAACGGCAGTAATTACCAATCTTTCAGTTTTTAAGAAATATCATAACAAATTTTTAAGTTGTCTATTTGCTCGGAAATTATTGTCTTTGCTCCATAGTAATCCATTTGTCACTGATATTCTATTATGCATTGAGAGATGTAGTGAATTTTTTGCATACAAAATTAATTTTATAATTTTTATCGTAAATGCTGCAAGCTATTGCGAAAAAGTAAAATGTATTTTAGTACAACTTTTTTATACTTGAACATTTTTATCGAATCTGTTGTTGTTTACGTAAAAATAAGTAAATTCTTTTATTATAAAAAGAAAATTATACTGTCTATAGAACTTTCCAGGCCTTTATAAACGTTACAGTCTCTTTCTTATTAAAAGCTGAAATAAACAAAGAAATT
>CAKNYM010035557.1:436-54759 GCA_932195095.1 Andricus curvator
TACCTTTTTAAACCATCTTCAATCTTACAGGGATTTGTGAGATTCGTCATATATCCGAACTTATTCATTTCTATTTACTACTTTTTACGGTAAGCTCGGTAAATAATAAAATTCTTCTCCAATTTCCCAGTAGAGTGGGTCCAAAATAAATACTTTTGGAATTTGATATCGCTACAATGCGTAAAATCAGCGTATTAGGGTTCTAAAAAAGTATAATTAATTTGAAATCGATCCACGTGCAGCTTGGTTACCCATGCTCGAAAAAAAGGTTGAAAAATGTTCTTATTTGCAGAGTTTTAGACTTTTCTTGAGGTTTATATTTCTTTGCATACCTAATTTTCAGAAAAATCTTCTCAATTTTTTGGAGATTCAAATCAATCATTTTTCTGAAAAAAAATTTCCATTTACTTTTCAACATGTTGATTTTGGTATTTAATGAAATAATCTTTATAACATGTGGATCAAACATTTTTCTGAGCACGTGTGAGGTTTTGAAATGTAAATTCACAATACCCACTAGTCGAAATTAGAATAAAAGTAATTTTTTTTTTGTTTTTTATTCCTCGGCCTTGACGATTTTTTTCTGTAGTATTTCCATGCTTAAAAATTCCTGACATGCTCAAGAAAATTATAAAATCACAAGTGAAGTTGATAATTCTATTAAATAACAAATTCCAAATTTATGAAAACCACTCTAATTGTAACTTCGACTTCTGAGTCTAGCGCATTTTTTTCTAGTGTATTACTAATTTTAAAAACTCCAAACATAGAAAAAAAATTCTAAAATCACAAGTGAAAAAATGTATCATGTCGAATACCAAATTCCAAAATTTTAAAAATGACTGTGAATCTCATGTCGACTCCTAGATCTTATGGATTTATTTCTAGTGAATTTCTATATTTAAAAAGTCCACACATGCTCAAAAAAATCTTTAAACCACATCTTCTAAAGATAATTTCACTAAATACCAAACACAAAATTTTAAACATTGGCTGTTTTACCAATTTTGACTCCTGAGGCTTCAGGCCAGTGGAATTAGACATAAAAATTGAGTCAATTCACAAAAATTCCGAAGTTCTTCAAAAAAATGGTACATTTGTGTTTTTATATGTTTAACGTGGTCGGGTCGCCATTTTGTTTCAAAAAATTAATTTGCAAAGTTTTCCCCCCATTTCTCCACGAAAATTCAAAACATTTTGCAAACTTGAGTAACTATAAGCTCAGTCTCTATATCCTGTATTAAATTTTCAAAACGTTCTTCATGCGGCAACATTGTTAATTATAAACAAATTAACATTTTGTTAGTCACTCCTGAGCGAAAATACCGAAGGTTTTGCACAATGTTGTTTCTTCTTTTTTTCCACTGAAAAGAAACTATTGTATGATTTGCAAAACTAAATACATAACGCAAATTATCGTTTTTAATATAATTGTTACATTTTTTGCAATTCGACTCCTAGAATTTCAGCGAAAATTGCGAAGATTGCGTTTTTGGGTAGAAAATGTTAGGAGTGTCGTGATCTAAAAATTATCAAATTTAAAAAACGTTGTTTGGTCGGCAAAAATATTAAAGTTGCAATTGAGCAACTTAGTTACTTTTGTAAACTAGCGAAAAATTACAAACATTTTGCAAATCGCACTGAGTGGTAAATAACTTATTACCAACGTCATATTATATTTGGAATTTATTTACAACTTGGCAATTTGACTCATAAAATTCCTGCGACAACAGCCAATGTTGCGTTTTTGGGTAGCAAATGTTGGAAATGTCAAAATCTTGGAAATATTAAATTTGCAAAACGTTGCACGACCCGTTTGGGAAAATTTCGTGGCAGTCTTGAATCATGCTGAAGCCAGTACAGTTTTTCTCAAGCCTGTCTATTCACGCAAAACTAGCCTGGCGCTACACTGGCGCTGTCTAGTTTTGCTGGGTGTTTGATTTAAACCTTTTTGCTGTCTAGTCCTAGTCTTGGCGCTATCTAGGAGTTCGTTACGAATTTGAATATATAAAGATTGTTCCGATTTCAGCCAGTTTCTAGATAGAATCACGGTTTGGACTCAAGAAAAAATTACAGAGGTGAATTCAGAAAATAATCATTTTAGAATAAAAGATTGAAGAAATTACAATACGCAATTGCACAGATGCTCCAGCAATAATTAATTGTACACTTTTACATATTTAAGATAGCAAGCAATAATTGTTGAAGGTGATCGAAATCTTAATACAAGAACTGTGTTTTTAAAAACGATTTTTTTAAGAATGTTCAAAAACATTTTCTTTTAATTGAATCATAGGTATAGCAGAGTTTTAATAAATTTTTATTAAACTTATAATAATTATAATATGTATAATGCTATGTATAATATTGACGATATTCCAAAAAATCAAATATTATTATAAATGACTCATTTAATTTATTGTAATTATTTATTTATTGCGTAAAGGATAATTAAGCCTAACGTATTAATTATTTGAAATAATAAACAATCATTATTTCATAGTCTAATCGCAAGTCAAATCATACAAACGCTATTATTCTCAATGATTTATTCACACATCAAGCACTTTGAATGTTTAAAAATTGTACATGTTTTATTGAAATAAATATTGGGATGTAATGAATTGAATTGCATATCCGACAGAATGAGAGAAAATATAACTTTTAGATGGCCGAGGTATTGAGGCGACGGGACAAAGTTAAAACAATATAATAGGAAGTTAAATCAGAAGTTCGACATCCGGCGTATGTACAAGAGATTTGCGGAAACTCATTTCTTCATTTTTTTTTACAAAAACTTTTTTATATTTTCAATCAACTGGAAAATCTATATATTGGACGTTTATCGTATAAAAAATAATTGTATTATTTAATTGTTCATTATTTTTTTTATCAAAATAGCCGATCTGTCTAGAAACTAGTCGATCCGAGCGTTACATCCCAGTCTAGTCACTGGACAGTCAGCCTGTGGCGCGCCAGTGTGGACTCAAGGCGGACTAGACAGAAACAATACTTTTTTTTTTTTTTTTCACACGGGGACCGACAACAATATTGAAATTGCAATTTAAAAAATTAGGTACTTTATTAAACTAGCCAAAAAATACAAACATTTCAAGTCCCGGAAGTTGGAACCACAACATTGTCATATCGATATGGGCGCTATGTTATAATTGAGTGCTTATTTTGTGCTAATTTATGCTGCAGAAAAAAATGTTGTGCCCGGTAATTTCGGTGAAAAATATGTAGTAATGCTAGCTTCGGCTGAAGCCACAACTCCGGTACGCGAAACTCGGAAACTATAAGTGGTATCAAATTCACTTTTGCGCAGGAATTCAGTGCTAATTAAGTGCTCTGGATTCGTGCTATGCACAAAATCCGGGCACTTTTTTTTAACAAAAACGTGTAGACATGCTGGATTCAGATGACTCTTGTATGTGACACTCGGCAACTATAAGTGGAATCACATTGTACTTGGCGCAGGAATTCAGTGCTTATTTAGTGCTCATATATGCCGCAAAAACTAAATTGTGTGCCTGGTAATTTTAGTTAAAAACCTGTAGTAATGCTAACTTCAGCTAAAGCCACAACTCAGCATGTGAAACTCGACAACTATTAGTGATATAATATTTCGGTCATTTGAATGTTGAAAACTTGAAGTACGTATAGTTGCCTTGAAATAATAATAAACGTGATATAATTTCCATATAGGTTTTAGATATCACGCAGTCCTTTGAAAACATAGAATCGCACATGAGGATTATTCAATTGGACGGTTTCATAATCCATTATCATGAAAGAAATCTAAAAAAGAGAGAACTCATGGAGCACTCATGGAGTGAAAAGATTTTTTTTATCAATAATTGATTGGACATTCCAGTATTTTTTCTTTAGAATACGTATCTGAAGGCGAAAATGTTCTATCTTCTCGCGTTTTTCATAAAAACAGGTTTAAAAAGCGAAAATGACCTGATGTTTACGCAATATGGTTTTTTGTTTTTTATGTGACACTGAACATTGAATTTTAAACATCTCCGAAAATATTGCTACTACGAAATAAATAATGTCAAATTTCCGAATCAGTGCCAAAAAATACATAAATAAATGCCATAAAAGTTAAATAAATAAGAATGTTATATGTTTTTGTGACGTACTGTAATACAATATAAATTATTAATAATAAAATTATTTTTAAAAATCAGCACGCTGCATGGGTGCGCTTCTTTTAGGTCTCGCGCTTTGCGCTCAGTCTTTGTTCTTCCGCCGCGTTTGTGCATAAACCGTTTACAATTACAGATCGAACCTTTAAGATCTGTAATTTGGTGATTGCGCCCGGGACTTCTGTTTTGCGTGAAAGTGTTTGCCGTTAAGAATTTCACTGTACCTAGCTTGTGTCGCTCTTTCATAAATTCAAAATTGTGGTTTTTAATGTAATTTGTTGCCATTAAAACGCAAATTACGAGCCTCATCAAAAACTGATTAGAGAAAATTTCTAGATTTTATTTAGGCAAAAAATTTAGCATTCAGCATTTAATTCGATCTTGCGTCATTATTCCAAAAATTAAAATCTTTCTTTTCAATGTTATTTTTCACAATGAAAATAAAAGCAAGTGGTTTTTTATTGTTCAAGCAATATGTACTTGTTCAAACGACGTATTATGTTATAAACGCGAATTATTGGCATTCCTGAATGCTTTGGCCTAATTAATAATTGTGAACATCCACCTCTGAACATACTTGTTATATTTATTTATTCTTATTTATAAATGTACAGAAATGGGTATTCACATTGTATTAGTTAGTTCATATCATCAAGTAAATGCTATTACTTTGCGATAATAAAAGATAATAATTCTTCGAACCAGTAAAAATTGTTTGAACAATTGGCTGTAGGTTAAAAAATCCATGAAGTAAGCGAAAGTAATGAAACTTATTTAAATTAAATTAATGATTTTAATCATGTTCCGATCACCTTACACTGATAGAAATTTCTATAGCGATTTTACTATAAATGTAATGGAAGCAATATGCATATATGTGTAGTAAATTTAATATATCATCATCTTGTAAAATTAATATACATGTATAGTAAAACAAAGTGCGTGAAAGTTGAAAGTTCTTTGATGCACACAAATCTTGTCAAATATTTAATACTAAAGTAATAACCTACAATTCATCGACTAAAATCATATTTATATTCAAAGTGCAACGTACGGGTGGGATTTTCTTCAAAATGCACTGTTAATGTTAGAATTTTAACGAAAAAACCGCTGCTTTTAGGTTAGGTCTCTTATTTATTCGCTTAATTGAACTTTTCCACCTGAAACCCAGTATATTTCATGTTTAACTAGAAAAAAGTATTATGCTTTATTATTTAGAATTGAAAATTACTGCCAAAATTAATTTTAATTTCCGTAGAGTGAAATTACCTAAATTTTTAAGAGTTGAACAGTATACATGTATATCAAATTTACTATGCAGCCTCTCAATTACTATTTCATAGACCGAGTTTTTAGATTTACTATACAAATGAATAGTAAATGTATATTAAAATTGCAAACATTGTTAACAGTGTACAAAAATGATTTAAAAGAATATTCACTTTAAAAAATGTTCACGCAATTCATGAATTGTATATTGTTACTCGTTTTTTTCAAAGGTTTCCTCCTTTTTCTACACCGGCAGTTATTTTATTGCTTTCGAAAACTTTTTCAGAGAAACGAGAAACCTTCAAGAAACCTCAAAAATTATATGTAATGCAATGTATTCGTGCCACATTAATAATCCAATAAAAAAACAGTAAATCTATTACAAACTGTATAGCACCCTTCAATAGTAAGAGAAAATCCTCGTGCAACACATTGAGAATTTAATTTGGGGAATAAATAAAAAAATATCAGTTTGATTATCATTATCAATGTTTCAGGGTAGTAAACAGTTTGCAAATCTAATATGATGTTAGTACTGAGTTAATTATCACTCAGTACCATTAGCGAACGATTAGTGCAACGTTTTGCAAATTTAATATTTGTTAGATTTCGACTCGGAAGTGATAAACAAAATAATAATTCGTTTATAATTAATAACGTTTCCAATTGGAAACAGTTTGCAAATGTAATATGATGTTGGTAATAAGTTGTTTATCACTTAATACGATTTGTAAAATGTTTGTAATTTTTCGCTAGTTTATAAAAGTAACTGATTTGCTTAATTGCAATTTTATTATTATTTCCGGCTAGTGATTCACATCGACACGAGAAACTCAACTGTTTCACTCGACGTCGTTCGTTATCAGCCCCTTTTTTCGAATGATCATATCGTGTATTCATTTGTTAAATTTCGAATCGTATCGTCTCATTTTTCGAAAGACATCGAACGAGGTCCTTGAAAATAATCGAGAAACGTCACTTGTGACAGCCTTTCAGTGATAGAGCTCTGCTGCCAAAGATTATTTGGATTTAACGTTTAATTTAACGTCAAATATGTTCATCTTAAATTTTTAATTGAACGATTAAACACAATCTGGAGAAGGATGGCAGAAGATACAAGCTATTTAGGGAAAAGAAAATCTACGGGGTGGATACATAATTTTAAATAAGGAACAATACTGAAAAATAATACAAATACTAATAATAATGTATTCTTAGTAAAATCTAAAATAAGAAACTTATATAAACAATAAGAATAATCATTCGAAATTCATTTGAGATATATTTTTGAATATATTATATAATTCAATCTTCTGAGTAATGAACTGATGATTGATGAAGATTCATCTGAATCGGAATCAGTGACAAAAAGAAGGTGAAAGGAAGTTCTAGGAAGTATTTTTGAATGCGGATACACGGATAGAAAGAAGTTCGCGAAATGTAAGGCTTGCTCTGCACAAAAGTTGGAAATTATAATGAAAATAATGGATGGGAATACAACTGGAACTACCTGATATTTAAAAAAATTCCATGCTGAGGAATACAAGAGAGCCTTTTCTGATTGTGCAGACCAGCAGTAAAAGAAGTATTATTGATAAGCTTTTAAAAATAATATAATTCAAATTTTACATTCTATCACTTTTAGCAAGAAATTCAATAATTTTAAAATGCATTTTGGATAATTTTTCAATTTCAATAAATTTCAAACAAATTGATATTTTTCAAAGAAATGAGAAGCCGAAAAATTAATTTGTACTCTCTTTGAAGCCTGTTTTAATGGAAATATGATTTTTGTAAGAATCTTACAAAACATTACTTTCAATGAAATAAATCTTTTTTTGACAAAAAAAAGTAGTAAGCAACTTTCTACGTTATTTTTTTCATACAGTAAATCGAAGATTAATATTATTTGTTTGAAACTAGCTGTGATTTCGATCTCGAGTGTTTCCACCTTGTTTGTATTTATAATTATATGGTGCTCATTTCACGAGCACTTTGCTTCCCGTTAGCAAATATGTTTGCTTCCTCATAGAGGAAGCATTAGTTATTTTTTTCAATAATATACAAACCAAAGTCTTCATTTGCTCAATTTAAAGATAGAAATTTACAAAAAATACAAAATTACAAAATAATACAAAAAATGTTTTACATACGAAGACAAATCAGACAAATAAGATCTTGTATTCGAAATAATAATTTTTCGAGCTGGAAAAGGGAAAGCAAAAGTTCTGTCGCGCCCTATCCCTTTCCCAGCTTTATGATTTCCTTACAAAAATGGCCAGAATTACTCTATTTGAGAATTTATGATCAAAAAGTCTTTTCAATCGATTCGCTTCGAATCAAGGAATCTTTTCCGTTCTTGCATTAATTTTGAATTATGTTATTGAAAAAAGTTTTACTATGAAAAGCCGTGCTTTCAAATATTATGCATTACCATAGCTTCCTTACTCTTCAGTAAAATGTATCAATGTTATAAGCCAATCGATTCGTCTTGAATCAACACAACTTTTCTATTCACAGATCAACTTTAAATTACGAGAATGAGAAAACTTTTACTATAAAGAATGATTTGAAAAATATATAAATTACTATAACTTCCCTACTCTTCAATGAAATGTATTGATATTCAAGGTCAATCGATTCGTCTCAAACCAAGGAATCTTTCATATTGTTGCATCAACTTTGAATTATGCTGAAGAAAAAAGATTTACTTAAAAAAAAAAACCGTATTTTCAAATATTATGCATTACCATAGTTTCCTTACTCTTCAATGAAATGTATTAATATTATAGGTCAATCGATTCGTCTCGAATCAACACATCTTTTCTGTTCTTGAATCAACTTTGAATTATGTGAATGAAAAAAGTTCAACTATAAAAAACCGATTTTCAAAATATATAAATAACCATAACTTCCCTACTCTTTGATGAAATTTATTAATTTAATATGTCAATTGATTCGTCTCGAACCAAGGAATCTTTTATATTCTTGCATCAGCTTTGAATTATGCGAATAAAGAAAGTTTTACTATGAAAATCCGATTTTTAACATATTATTGAGTGTTAAAAAGAATGCAATATATATTTTTAAAAATCCTTCGGTCAGTTTCAAGATATTAGTGAGGAAAATAAGCCCTCCATATTTCATCGAATTATCTGCAACCGTTTTCTAGTTATCGTGTTCACAAAAATGCGTGACATCCACACACACACACATCCGGACAATTGCTTAGAACATTGTATTAGATAAATAAATTAGGGAGGGTTAAATTGAATTAATTTAAAAATTTTGGAAAATGTTACCATTACAAAGCTTCCTTTACGAGGAAGCAAAAAGGAAATTCAGTCTCTCAAGATGAAAAATGTTACTTTTTCTAAATTTAACAACAAAATAAAGTAGCATTTAGACCGAATACATTCTAAATCGGGAAGGCTGTAAAGCGTGCATGCTGAAGTCACAAAATCGTTTCGAAACATAATATTTAGTTGTGCCACTTGAAAAATTAGGAAAAAATAGTTTCTTAGACCTTTTCTTCATCTTGCCTCTTTTTCAAAATGGTCGCTTAAGTTATTATCATTCAAATCGGCTGTAGTTGTATTTTTCTCAATTGAATGACATTAAAGCAATTAAAACATTCTCACTGTTCATGTTGATATAATATTATTTTAATTATTTTAATTCAATGGGCAACAATTTTTTTTTTTAAATTAAATTCAATTGGAACAATTAAAACATTGTATTTTGTAATATTTTCTAAAAAAATGTAATGTGTAAATCTATAAGTTGACAAAATTTTGTTTACGAAGTATTAGAAAATTGCATTGTTACAAGAAAAAGACAGTTGTAACCGAATTTATTGCATTTTTAGCGAAAATTTCCAGAAAAAGAGGCCAGAGAAGAAAAGTGTTTGCAAACTTTTTTTACAATTTTCAAGTGGAAGAACTTCACTTTTTCAAATATCGTTTGGTTATTGAAAAAATACGAATTTTTATTTTCTATTGAAATAAACTCAATTTTCTCTTCTTTAAGATGTAGGCACAAGATAAATGATTTTTTCGATAAATGTACCCTATTAATACCAACTTAGAAAGAAAATCAAGAAAAAATAAACAGGTGGCCTCGTTGAGAAAATGAAGGTTGAAGAGTCTCAGAAAAACGGCAACGATTTTTTTTTCGTAAAATACATTACCACCTTAAAAATTTGTAATACTCATAACTTAGTCAAAACATTTTTTTGTTCAAATAGCAAAATATGAGTGAACTAAAATCCCTTAAAAACAACATAAAAAAGAACATATTTTGTCTTAAACCGATTTGGTGACTTCACTTCACAATGCCATGAGATCAATGATTTCCTCAACTTCCAAGGATATGCAAGAAGCCGTAATCAAAACGCTACAAAAAATGTTTCAAAGATATCTTTCACTGTAGATAGTTGGACCTCTGTATAAAAATATGTTCGGAATTAACTTTTTTTCATAGAAAATATAAATTCTAAAAACTACGAAACTTCAAAGACTTTTTAGATTTTCTTAATTTAAAGAAAAATTTGATGAAGTTTCTCTAGTCCATTAGTCTGATGTATTTTATGAAACAAAATTTTATATTTTTCTAATATCGCTCAGGTATGAAGGTAAAAGTTAGCTTTAACCTTGAGAAAAGGCCTTTTTTACGTCCATCAATTCATTTTCTATTTATATTCATTTAAATATAGCAATATTAAAAATTTTGGAAACGAGCTTCTCGGTTGTTCGGTCAGATCGATCGATTTGACAAGAAGTTCGTTTTAACGAGACGATATGAGATGACAGCTCGATTGACAAGGCGATGAACAAAAATATTTTTGGTCGTTTCTCGGATCGTGTAGCTCGAATGAATCTCTATTGCCGGCCGAGCAGCGTTTTGCAAATTTCATAATTTTCAGATCCCAACCTCTCTAACAATTGGTACCTCAAAACGCAACCTTCGGAATTTCCGCTGAAATTTTAGGAGTCGAATGGCCAAAAATGTAACAACTTGAAAAACGATAATTTGCGAAATGTATTTAGTTTTGCAAATCATACAATAGTCTTTTCTCAACGAATAAAAGCAGAAACAACATTTTGAAAAATCTTTGGTATTTTCGCTCAGGAGAGATTAACAAAATATTAATTTGTTTATAATTAATAACGTGGCCGCATCATGAACGTTTTGCAAATTTGATACTGGATAGAGACTTGAGTATATATTTACTCACTCAAGTTTGCAAAATGTTTTGAATTTTCGTGGAACAATGAGGGTAAAATTTAGCAATTTAATTGTTTTAAACAAATTGCCGACACGATGACGTTATGCAAAATTTTATTTTATGTTCAACATATGAAAAAAAACATACAATTTTTCTGAAGACCTTCGGAATTTTTGATAATTGATTAGCTATTTCCACTAGTCTACTTTTCACGACATTGAAGTTTGCCACAGATATGGACTTGAAACTTGTGTAAAATCTCACATTTTTCTTACTTTTGAGTTTTTGAAATTACATTTCGAAATAAAAATAAAATGATTTCATATATTTATGTGACAAATAAGTTGAACAAAAGTGATAATTAAAATATTTTTCGGACGTCCTAAATTTGATTTCGATGAAGGTTGCTCCAACACGGGGTGGATTGGAAAGATTCTAATTTTTGACTATTTACCATAAGTGACATATCGTTGGAATCGCCGAAAAACATAGCTTCCTAATATAATATTATTAAATTATTAATTGTAAAATTTAAAAAAATCATGTTACGTATTTCACTCCTCATTAGCACAAAGGACCCCCCGCAGGTAAGGGTCGGCGAAAGAGAGCTCAGAAGAGCAACCGGTGGGGTGTAGACTAGGTGATGAGGTGGGTGTACCTGAGCTATTGAAACTGGACATTATAAATAGTACTACTACACTAATATAATTCCGGAGTTCTCGAACAATAAAATTAATCTCTTTTCAGTTTGGGTCCCAGTTAGGAAATTTTCGATCTAATTTATTACTCTAAAATTCGAAGCTTTTCAACTTTGAAGACCCATAAAATCAATTTAAATAACAAAATCATTATAAAAATTCATAGTCTTCTTATATTACTAGGTTCTTATAAACGTATTTTTGGTTGTTTATTCAACTTCATTGTCATTCCAGATGTTGGACGATTGCCCAGTTATTCTGATTTTAAAGGCCTCGATTCATAATTTGTTCTATTTTCAAATAGAATTTGGTGAACAATTTTAAGAAAAAATAATTATAATAAAATATATTTTGAAAGCATATACTTTGAAAAAAATGTCATTTCAGGTCTTTATTTATGAGCGTACATTTTCACTTTGAAGAATTTCAAAATGCAGTAATACTTGAACGACCTTTTATGTTTATTCCGACTTAAAAATGGTTTAATCCGAAATGAAAAAGCCTGCATGTTTCAAATACATATCTACAGGCACACAGCAAATATACGTTAAGCAACACATGACCTAATTGTTCAACCAATGCTTAGAAAAAAAATTAGCATCGAGATATTTTCGAAAAGATTGCAATAGTATTGTCCATTTTCATTTCCGACAATTACTTCGTTTATAACAATTGCAGAACTATGAAAAATAATGTGATTGTTTGAAAATTGTTTAAACAAAGAACGAAAAAATACGGCATCTAGATATTTCGGAGACGAATCTAGAGGTGTTTTTCATTTCCCGATACGACTCTTAGTTTTTTAAAATAATTGCTAATGTATTAATATTTGTAATGCGAACTCTAAAAGGAAAATTATGCTCACATTTTTCATTAAAAGGAGCAAGTTCAGATAAAAAAATGAAATGTTAATCCTCATCGATACATTAAGTGCCAACATTATCGTCAAAAAAATTGAGTCGTTGCATTTTGAGCCAAAGAGTTGAATTTTCATGCCAAAAGGACGAACTTTGAACCAACAAGATTATTTTTAGCCAAAAAAGATGAATTTTCAACCATGTAAAATTACTTTTCTTCCATAAGAAATGAATTTTGAAGAGTGAAATTGAAAAACAAATCAATTTACTACAAATAGTTGAAATTTTAATTCACAAAAATTAATTTTCAAAAAAAAAGAAGAATTATCAACCAGTTGCATCCAATATAAAATGACGGTTTTTTGACAGAATAGTAGAATCCTCAAACAAAATGATGAATTCCGAACAAACAAGGTTAATGTTAAAACCAAGAGAACAAATTTTCAAGAGACTACATGAATTTTCTACCAAACAGTTGAATCACAATTAGGGCTACAATTTAATATGAGGGCTACATTTACAACCAAAAGTGCAATAAATATATTTTCAGATAAAAAAATTAAGTTAAGAAAAAGAATTTCCAACAAAATACTTACATTTGCGAAAAAAGTTTAATTTTCAGCAAAAAATATGATTTCTCAACATAAAAGTTAATTAACGACCAGATAGCAGAATTTTTAACTGATGAAGAGATAAATTTCCAACCAAAAGTGGAATAATTAATATTTCAAATAAAAAAATAATTAAAAGAAAAATTAATTGTCAACCAAATAGTTACGTCATGAAATAAATAGTTTAATGTTCAATTAAAAATATGGAATTTTAAGAAACAAGTTCATTTACGACGAAATAGTTGAATTTTTAACTTATAAGCGATACATTTTCAACCAAAAGTGGAGTGAAACTTTTTAGATAAAAAATGTATTTTTCCACAAAAACGAAAGAATTTCTAAAAAAATAGATATTTTGAAAGAGGTAGTTGAATTTTGAACGAAAAATGTTAATTCTCAACGAAAAAGTTAATTTACGACCAAATGATTGAATTTTTACCTAAAAAAGATATATTCTCAACCAAAAATGGAATAATTATATTTTCAGTTGAAGAAACATATTTTGAACGGAAAAAGCAAATTATCAACCAGTTAACTCCGATGGAAAATTACAAATTCTTGACAAAATAGTTGCATCCTCAAACAAAATGATGATTTTTTAACAAACACGAATAATTTCCAAAAAAAATTAATTGTCGACCAAAAATTTGAATCATAAACTTGTGCGGGATACATTTTGAACCAAACGTGAAATAACTAAATTTTCAGTTAAAAAAATTGTTTGAAAAAAAAGGATTTTCAACCAAATAGTTACATTTTCAAATGAATAGTTTAAGCATAAACCAAAATTATTAATTTTTAACAAAACAATACCTTTATGACAAAATATTTGAATTTTCCAAATGCAATAAACGGAATTCTAACAAAATAGTCACAATTTCAAATTAATAGTTCAATTATCAATCAAAAACATGAATTTTTCAACAAACCATAAATTCTCAAGCTGTTAGCACACATTTCTACAAAAAAAAGCCGAAAAGACGAAATCTTTACATAAGTGTTCATTTAAGACCAACTAAGTGAATTTCAATTTAAAACCATGTATGTTCAACCAAAAAATTCATTAGGGTAAGGAGGGGCAGCGCCGACCGGTGGGGCAAAGGTAACTTTGCTTATAACATCGCTATTATTTAACAATTTTCATTCTACTTTGCATTAAATAAATCTGTTTTATTATAGAGATAGCGTTACTTACTGATATCTTGAAAATTGACGTTGTAAAAGAAAAATTATGCAGAAAAGAGTTTTGACAACGAAAGAATGGAAGATTCGCTGGCAGAAATGTAAAGTTTTCGACGTTAATGGCAATACTTACAGTATGAAAATTTGACATTTTGACAGATAAAACAATATCACATTATGTCATTATAATAATTGAACGTAATACAAGTCCAAAGTGTATTTAATATCGTAAATAATTGAGGCCTCACCAGTGGGGCAAGCCCGACCAAAATAATAGTTTAAACGTGCTTAGGTTATAAACGTATCATAAGTTTGGTCGATAAGTCATCGGTAATGTAGAACAGCCACTTATCTTCTGGGCTACATGCAAGAAACTCTATTATATATTATTATTTTCAATCCGTCGGTAGAGCGGGTGTTCTGTACTGGTGCGGTAGAAACCTTTGCGCGTACTCCGTCTCTAGTTGAATGTCAACTAATAAGAGGTTATATCACAGCTATCACTATTTTTATTAAAAATAACTTATTCTTCTTGCTGAATATGTCTAAAGGTAATTTTTCCAATACATAAAATACCACAGACGCGGAACATCATGTTTTCCACTCTTCAGATGTTTTGATTTTCATAAAAAGCTGCGGTTGGCTTTGCCCTCCGGTGTGGGGCAAAGCCGACGAAATACAGCTTGTCGGAAATAATTCAATTATTAAATCATTGTTTTATTCATATAATTGTTACTTATAGAATTATGATGTACAATAATGTAGGACTCGAAATGGGAAAAAAATGGATCAATTCCACATCTTATTAACTTTAAAAAAATCATTGACTGTTAACTGGTCGGCGCTGCCCCTCCTTACCCTATTTACAATGTAGTTCAACTTTAAACCAAGTAGTTGATTTTTCTGCAAAAAATGTATTCCTAATGCAATATGCTGTTGACATATGTTGGATAGGTAGTATTTCAACCAAAAGAGATTTTAATTCGAAGACAAAAATAGTTGAATTAAACTAAAAAAAGACCAATTTTGAACATAACAGCTGAATCCTCAACCAAAACGGAATAATTTTCATCCAAGCAGTAACATTTTCAGTCAAGAAAATTAATTCTCAACAAGAAAAAAAGAACTTAAAATTTCAAGTGAAACAGATTGATTAAAAAAAAAAACAGTTAAAAAAATTTACTTTCACATTTGTATTCAGCGGCACCAAAAAATCTCTAGAATTTTAAAATTTGGAAATTTTAGAGCGAAATTTCTCTTCAGCTACCCTAAATACGTATAAATACTAATTTTCATAAAATTTCAACAATTTAAAAGAATTTTCATTTGCGATATTATATCCTCCATTTTGAATTTTTGAAGTCTGATATCAAATTCGGACTCAGCGACCTGAAAAACTTACAAATACTCATTTGCATACAAATTCAACGATTTTCAAATTTTGGTATCAACCATTTTGAATTTTGGAATTCTGATATCAAATTTAAATTCAGCGGCCTCAAAAACATAAAGATACTATTTTTTATAAAGATTGAACCATTTTCAAGCTTTTATATTCACGATTGAATCTTACTATTTGTCAGTTTTCAAATTTCGGCCGGCGAAAGGCACCTGCTGATTCACTGAGAGTAAATGCAGTGTTGCCAAATCACGGAGGTGGGAAGGTGTGCCTCTTACCTGTGATTGGATTTATATATGCTGGAGGTGAGAACGTACAGCTTGTATCTGTTAGTATGGCGACACTAGCGCCGGTGATATATACCCGAACTAGGTAGGCTATACTGCTGATAAAGGATGAACGTTGTCACCTCCGAACGTTTTTTCGCCAAATGCAATAAAAGTGTATCTAAAATGGATTTACATCGAAAAATAGGCAAAACGTTGTCACCTCCGTTTTCGGAGGTGACAACGTTATATATGACGCGACAACGTCTAGTGTATATATATTTTTGAGGTGACAACGTACAGTCTATACATATATATATATATATATATATATATATATATATATATATATATATATATCTCGATTATAGTTAAAATAGCGTTTCGGATTAGATAGATAAATAATTTCTATGGAGAATTTAGGATTTAAGTGTTCTCTTTACTTTTCAGCCTATACATTTTATGTTCTCTGTTTTATTTTATTTTTAAATCCACTCTTATCAAACTAGAAAATTATTGTGTTTTTTTTCCTGAAATGAACATTAATATAATAATATTAATCCTAATATTAGTTGAGAATACGAAACTAGATCTTAATTTCGAATTTTTCGAATTTTAATTTTATCCCTAAAATAATTTCTACTGTTTTTAAAACGTTGATATAAATATTAACCTCTGCGACTCCAGTTTCAGGATGTCGCCAGCCAATTGGAAGGCTGCAAAGCTCACTCTCTTCCCTGCCCCGAGCGCTCGGACCGGCCACCGCCGAGAGCGGAGTGTAGCGCAACGCAAGTCAGTTATGAGTCAGCAGTCTAGGAGAGAAGCAGCATCCGCTCTGCTCTCTCTGAATGAAGCATCAGTACTTAAAAGTTGAAGTCAGTGTTGAGTTTTCTCAAGTGACAGGCGTCACTTGGTTATTTCACCTGCGCAGTAAGTTGCACTTCACGATTTCTTTCAGCCATCCTTCCTCATTACTATTTTTTTTATATATTGTGCTCTTGATCCACATTCACTCAGATATACTTTTTCAGTTATACCACCGAATCAAAATTCATACGCACATATAATAGTTATACACACACTATAATTGTAGGCACTCAAAAGAATTATATACACACACGATAACTACATAGCAAAGCCACGTACGTCGAGAACACGGACACACACTCAGACCTCGAATTTGAAGGCCAGGCCCTTCTTGCCTAAGCCCCGTACGCCGGAGTCACTTCAATGCATCTTTGGATTTTAATTTTCAATTACTGAAGAGAATCGTGTCGGTCGGGTATTTTTCAGGACTTTCTATGTAAAGAGGAGGTAGGAAACGTCCCCGCTACGAGTCTTCCAAGAGTTCAGGTTTGAGTTCAGATTGCCTCTTCATTTACAGGCTCCACCTTCCAAAGCTCTTTCGACGCCGTCCGCTCTTATCGGTCAGCGTAATCCTACCGCATCAACCCAGGTCGTACAACTAGCATCTGGTTCCATCGATTTCTCAGGGGTTTACGACACGGTGCCTTTGCGCTCATCCATTCCGAGCTCCTCCGTATCGTTAGTTCTCTCGGGCCCTTCAGGTCCCTTCGATTTCTTCGTGCCTACCACTCCGGAGGGCTGTCTTCCGCCTACTCCAGGGAAGTGGTGCTTGCCGGCGACACTCGTTACGTCGGTTCCCGTCAATGAAACCGACGCCGCTGACAGCAGCAGTGACGACGAAGTCCTTTACTTAGCCGCCAATGAAACAACAGAGCCAATGACCCTACATCAAAAGGGTCTGTGAGAAATTAAGGTTTGGACTTTCTGACCCCCTACTTTCTCCAACGAGCGTTCTTCGTTTCTGGATGAGAGAATCCTGACCCACACTGATAAGCCACCCCCATCTCAAGGGTGGCATACATCAAATTGGTGGCCCAAACGTGGGGCTTCGAAGTAATATTTCCTCTCTTCTTGATTTCCAACGGAGTTGAAAACGAACCCTCACACGACCTAATGATTCGCTCTCCGAGCTCGTCCTGCCGCGGCCCTGGTAGGCCAGCCAGAACAATGGCTAACAGAAGCTTTTCGGTTTCCGCGTGTGAACCACAAAACTCAGTGGCGCCTGACGCAAATCTATCCACCGCAGAACCCACTGAAAATGCAGACGTTACCTCACCCGCTTCCACACACACGGGAACGGGTCGAGGGCGTTCTGCCACCCCAGCTTTGCAAAAGGAAAGAAGCCGGTCGGTCCCACCGGCCACACGTTTTACACCGCGAGTTCTCTTTCAAGAACCTCTGCACGAGAACGAAGCTGTTCCGGGCCCGAGAAGCTGCCCGGGCCCAGTATTCAGCCCAGCAATCCTGAGGTCCATTCTCTCACCACACGCTCAAAATAGATTAACTCTTCGGACGCAAGCACACTTGCTCGTCCGCACACAAGCAAGCTCACCTGTTCGAACGCAGGTACGCTCGCCCGTTCGCAGACAAACACGTTCTCCTGTCCGCAACCAAGCACACTCGCCCGCACGCACTCAAGCCCGAACGGGCTACGTGGCACAAGCCACACAACAGGAAGGTCCCTATATCTCGGCTCCTCAAATACCCACGCCCATCACAGATTGTCGAGCACTGATACGCGCTTTTCACAAGCCTGTCCTCCCGCTGCCCACATTCGCGGGCATGGACCACGAAGATCCCGAGGAGTTTCTTCACCAGTGCGAATTTTACTTTGTTGAAGCAGCAATTGAGCCGACCTTATAGTTGAGAATGGCGGTTAAATCACTGACGGAAAAGGCCGCTAAATGGTACGAAGAGTACCGCAACTTGTCCCTGCCGTGGTGAAAGTTCCGAATCCTACTGGTTCAACACTTCGCAGGGGTTTCGGCTTTGAACAAACTCCACACAAAGCTGTACGCAGCAAAACAAGAGGCAAAGGAAGCAATCAAGCCTTCAATTAGAACGTGACGTTCAGGCCGAAGCTGACGAATCAGAAGGAACTCCACGCAAGGATTGACGGGAGACATCCAAACAGAAAACGGCAACCCCTTCCGCAACTGCCACAATGGAACCCCAGAGTTCACGGCCCTTACCTCAGTGCCACTACTGTTCCGGAAGGCACTCCCATAAAAACTGCACGGTTATATTGACCTGACAGTCGGAAGCCCTTCCGAGAAACTGGCGAGCTCGGGCGGCCGAGCTCGCAGCACCGACCGCTTCTGCCGACACTGGCGTTCCCCGGTCTTAAGGGCCGTTTTCTCAGATCTGAGTTGTCTACCTCGAGTCCGCGTTTTTCTGGGCAATCGAGAGGTGATAGATGAGATGGACACGCTCGCCTCAGATACTTTTGGGAGAACGGCAATCTTAATAGAAAGCGAGCTCAAAGGTCGACAACCGGGCCCACCCCACGCGCTACTTGACGCCGTAAGAGCTCCGATTTTTCTTGATGGTACCCTCGATCTTGAACCAGTCCTCCAGGACGTCATGTATCCCGACACTTTTCACGTAAGCCCTGAGCTCAGGGCCGAACTCATTATCGGGTGGCCCTGGTTAAGGAAACACCACGCCATCCATGAACACGTGACGGATTGTATTTTTATCGGCACCAAGGGTGGGCAACGTGCCTATCTACGCCCCCTGCCTTACGCTTACGAATTCAACACCGCAACAACGAACGTCGAGGTGGAAGAAAATTTCCCGGAGGAATCCAAACCGCCGTTTCAGAATCTCACTAAGGAACACGCATCGCTTTTTCACGATGGAGGTCGCTTGAAACAAAACCTCGCGGCTGTTCACTCATAAGAATTATATAAAGACACGATGACTACATACATAAATACACACACACGTACACCCCGCGTTTGGCGGCCAGGCCGTTTGGTCAAGCCACGTACATCGTGGACTCACATGCACACGCTTACACCCCGAAGTTGGAGGTTTGGCCGAGCCACGTGCATCAGGGACTTACACACATAAACATAGATCCCGAGTTTGGGGGTCAGGCCGTTTGGCCAAGCCACCTACGTCGGGAACACGGGCACATACACTCACACCTCGAATTTGAAGGCTTGCAATCAAGGATTGCCTCTTCATTCAGAGGCTCCAGCTTCCGACGTTCCATCGATTTCTCAGGGGTTTACGACGCGGTGCCTCCACGCTCATCTCGACACACGCAGCCACGCACTCCAGGAAGGGAAATAAACCTTCCGACGACACCGGCGGCCGGCTCTGCCATTCCAAGCTCCGCCGCATCGTTAGTTCTCCTGGGCCCTTCAGCTCCCTTAACTTTCTTCGTGCCTACCACTCCGAAGCGCTGTCTTCCGCCTACTCCAAGGAAGTGGTGCCCGCCGGCAAAACCCGTCACGTCGGTTCCCGTCAATGAAACCGACGCTGCTGACAGCAGCAGTGACGTCGACGTCCTTTACTTAGCCGCCGATGAAACAGCAGAGGTTTTCTCGCCATTGCTTTTCTCTCCGCCCGCTAAACAGGCTCGCACTTCTTTGACTTCGTTTCCTCGTCGTAATTTGGGGTTCTGATCCCCACTATGTGTTGACTCTCGTCTTTGATAATATTGACAACGTGAGTACTCGCGGCAATCTGTACAAAAAAAGAAAAAAATACCCTCTGCCAACCGACGGCCTCACGGCCTGACAAGCTTTACTCCGGCCACATGGGGCTAAAAGGGTCCTCCTACCCACACCCAGCAGCCAGCGTGATCATCCACGATCTAGGGCTTGTCTGGATGCATTCGTTGAACAAGGGAAACAAGCGCCATGTGCTAACCTCGCAAACAGAGCCAATAACCCTGCATCAAAAGGGTCAGTGAGAAATTAAGGTTTGGACTTTCTTCCCCCTACCCCCCAACGAGCGTTCTTTGTTTCTGGATTAGAGAATCCTGACCCGGCCCCCCCCCCCCATTCACTCGACACACCCCCGTCTGAAGGGTGGCATACATCAACTATTCGATTTTATCTTTGAAAATTGATTGTTTTTAGTTAATAATTCTGATATTGAAGTTTTTATTGCGAATTCATGTTTTTTTTTGTTCAAGTTTGAATTACTTGCTTGAACTCCTTCGTCATTTTTTACTAGAAAATTATTTTTTTTTTATTAAAAATTCAACTGCTTGTAGATCTATCTCTTTGGTTCAAAATTTAACTAATTTATTGATTGATCATTTTTCTATTTTGGTTTAATATCAATTTTGTGAACTGTAAATTCAACAATTCCATTTTTTGTTAAAAATTAGGCTTTTTTTTGTTGACGATTCAACTATTTGGTTGAAAATTAATCTTTTCTGTTTAAATTCAACTGTTCTTTATTTGAAATTGAAATCTTCCTATGTTAAAATATCAAGTAGGCTTTTTCGTTCAGATTTCAGCTTGTTTTATTGAATTCGACTGTCTTTGATTAAAAACCGAAATCTTTTTCTGGTAAAAATATTGAGACTTAATTTTTTGTTTTTTAAGATTACTCCTGTTAGTTGAAAATTGAATTTGTTATTAATTTAACTATTTTCTTAAAAAGTCATCTCTTTTGGTAAAAAATTAAACTGTTTTGTTGAACACTCGTTCTTTTAGATTGGAAATTCGATAATTTATAGGAAGTTCAATTATTTGGTACGAAATTCAACTATTCCACTTTAGTTCAAAAATTGATCTTGTGTGGTTTGAAAATTTAATAGTCAGGTAGAAAATTGATGAAATTTGGTAAAAATCTAAATATTTGGGTTAAGGTTCATGTATTTTGTAAAAAATTCGTCCCTTTTGATAGAAAATTAATATTCTTGGTTGAAAATTCAATGATTATGTTGAAAGCTCCTCTTTTGGTTAAAAAGTTTAAAATTTTGGATGAACTTTTTTTTTCTCTACTGACTACAACATTTTCCTCAATGGGAAACTAAACTTTTGTTAAAAATTCGAAATTTTGATTTTAAAATTCAGCTCTTTTGGTAGAAATTTCTTTTTTTGGTTAAAAATGCATTTGCTTGGGTGTATCAAAACTTACTGACCGTCACAAAGGGTGGTACATGGTTTGAAATTTTAGACGAAAATACCTCATTCATTTTTGGCTCTTGAAAACTTGAAATTCAAATGTCTAATGTTTCAATTTCTAATTAAAATGCTTTGAATTCACAAGGGTTCTGTTTTCATTTGTATAATTTTAGATTCGAATAATTATCATTATGTCAAGGGATTAAATATTGTTTCAAAATTACAAAACTGGTGTTATAGTGTTTACAATTTTAAAGAATTTATTAAATACTCTTTATTTTCTGGTGAAGATATCTGGATGTTCAGAAAAATCAATATAAATTTCACATTTTCGCTCCAATTTATCTAGCACATGTCACAAGTTAAAGTCAAGGTACAAAATTCGAGAAATTCTTGCATTTTTTTCATCTTCTGACGTGCTATATTCTTTTCGAACAGTCAAAAATATTTCTATTAGAGGTCATTCCACTTTTTTGTCAAAAGCTTTTTCTTTTGCCTAAAAGTTTCACATTTTGGATAAAAAAATTTTTTCTTCATTGACTAAAAAATTTGTTTCGATCGAAAATTGAACTCTTTTTGAAAATTCGACGTTTCGGTTTTTAAATTTAGCTCTGCTGGTAAAAATTCCATTTTTTTTATTAAAAATGCGCTGGTCGTACAGACAATTTCTGTCTGTAGTGTGATGTATTTTTTACTAATATGCATTACTTATAATGTTATAATACACTTACATTTGAATTGAAAAAATCCAAAGAATGTGACTATAATGGCAGCAATAATCTTCATTTCTCCTGAATAGTCGGAATGACAGAGAAGAGCAAACTAATTTTTTTTTAATTCTGTGAGGTGTGACTCGATAAACGGCTACTATTTGCATATACTACCTTTTATCACTACTATTTAATGAAAAAGTTAATTTATTCTCCAGAATAAAAAGATAAGAAGAAGAGAAATTATTTGTATCATGTATAAGAATGCAAACAAAGAAAATATGAATATTTGAAAAATAATAAAATGCCTTGTAGTCTTCTTGAAAATGTTAAATATTGATTTTTTTTAACTCCTCGCTTTAAATTTGATAAAACTTTTTACAGATAAACGGCCAACTTTTTAAGAGAGAGTTTAAAATTGGTATTTTTAAAAAGTAAAATTTGTTTAGTTACGATATGGATAATTATTGGTTCAAATCAAATTCGTTGGAATATTTTATATTTTTTTAAATCTTATCAAATGTTTCAACAAATTTGAGATCTCTTGACATTCTCATAAATCCCATGTAATGCTCTGAAGTCTTTGAAATCCCTTGAAGTTTCTTGAAATTTTGACTTTGTGAATAGCGGATATGTCATTTCCGCAAGTCAGCGAGAAATTTTAAAAGTACGTTCAAAGACAGAGTGAAAAAAATGTTTCAGTTTCAAATAATGACGTTTTTTTCTTTCTTGAATTAAAGAAATTATTTGTTTGCTACTATATATTCGATTAAATGAAAATTGACTCAAATAAAGTACTGGCTAATATTTGAAAAAATAATTCATTTCATTTCATTATCTCAAACCAAAAACATAAATCTTTTGAATTAGGTGAAAGCTTCATAAGCGAACTAGATTTCTCAAGATTTTCAGATTTATTGAAATAATAAAGGGGCAATATCGCGAAACTTGTCAATCGGCTTAGTCACATGCTATTGTGTCATACTACGTCACACACAAACACAAGTTCTGGTTTAAAATGGAAATAAAAGAGATAAATATTTACTTACAAAATGTATTTCACCTTACTCTATTTTTAGAAATAATACTTTTAATGCTTGTGTAGCCTCAGAAACATGACGAAATTAGATAAAACGCAATATTAAGTTCATGAAAAACGTAATGATAAAGTTTTACTTTGATTTTTATTTGCAATAAATGCTTCAGTTATAACAAAGGAAAGCTGTATATGTTTGATTTTATTTTTTTACCAAGCCAAGTAATTCGATCATTGGGACAAATAAATTATTATATAATTTAAATAAACTTTTGCGCAAGTATAAAAAAATGCTTCTCATTCGAAACAAAATTTTTTTAAACCACAAACTATATCTTTAATTTAAGTTGAAACAGTAACAAAAGTATTTCTTTTAATCAAATGAACTTTTATTTGCCTGCCTATCATTCCAGAAAATATATAGTAAATGGCTTCTAGTGAAAATATATGATTATAATTTTTTTTACAATTTTGAACCTCAAAATGAATAATAATTCGTTAGAATCATACCGTAGCAAGAAAAGTGCTTAATTGATTAGAAGAGAGTTTCAACATCTCTTAATGTTTCAAGAAAGGAAATCCACATTTACTAACAATCAAAACACCTACCATTAAAAAACCTTTTTTTTGGCTTTTAGGGTTGCTTTGTTGACCCCCAGATAGATAAATTAGGAAAAATCCCGATTTTCGAACAAGTTATGATGTAGCACTTCTTTTAATTAAAATGCTTACACACAAAATCACATGTGGATGTATCATTAGAAAGATGGCAGACTATATTAAAAAATGCTTTTGTCTTTTTGTAGGTGCTTCTCTTTTTAAGCTATAATAGACGGGACACGATTTCCACTGATTTTTGACATCCAACATCTACAGACATTTTTTTATTAACATATCAGCACAGAAAATTATATGTGATATCTTCTGGAACATACTCTCTTTGGCAAAATTCTTTAAAAATTTCTTGGTATTTAGTATTTACTGATCAAGTTTCTAGAGACGACTAGTCCTCTGAAAAAACAAATTCATACAAAGCATTCTTACAACTCAGATATTTTTTGCTATAACCTGTGATGTGTTTATAATAATAAACCTAAAAGGACGAGACAACTAAGGAAATAGATATAATGATATATTTAGCCTAAGTATACGGTAAACAGTGCTTTGGCAGAATGATTCTGGTTCAGCAAGAGCAACTTGTGATGATATTTTCAACAGCAAAGTGATTTTTGATATTGATTGTTAGGAATTGTCAATTTCCTTGCTTGAATCATGAAGAAAAGTCAAAATAACCCCTAAAATAAATTCAACTACTTTCTATTCCAAATAATTTTTTCGCCTGATTATTGTAAAGTTTTTTGCGACCACACTAGTGAAAACAAAATTCTTCTGTGGTTTTGACCGTCGGGAACTTTGATTTCCTTGCTTGAATGTCTAGGGGATGTTAAAGCACTCCCCAAACATCCTGTATATATAAGATCGTTAATATGTGAAGCTGACGGATGCAAATTGAACTTCTAGTTTCTTTATTTCTACGATGAAATGCACATAATTTGCAGAAGATATATCTTAATTTCGCGGAATAAATATTACGGAGTCTTGATAACAAAGACGCCTCTATGCTTTTTATTCTTGAAAGGGTAGATATGGAAAATCGGATTTAAATATCTGGAATGTAAAATCGGCACAGTCATGAGATATAATGAAGATATCTTTACACATCCTCGGAATATCGTAGGGATATATAGATTGCCGTCCTGGTGTCGCAAACTCAAACCATAGGCTTTTAAAAATTCGTTATCTTGTACATTGTGACGCTTACTGATAAGGGATCAACTTTATTCTCGTCTTTATTTAAACAAAAGAAAACTGCCTTACGTAATATATGTGCGATCTCTCATGTGAAGCAAACTTCTTTGCCTGTTTTTAGAAAGGATGATTAGAACACGGATACAAGATTTAACCATTGCAATGCCACAACTGCGGTGTAATAAATTGTTGAATTTTAGGATAAAACTTTGTAGCTCAGAAGTACGGCCAATTACATAGAGGTCGCACCTTGAGTTACTTTAATATAAATATCAAGTTGGTTTCCTCTTCGCTTGTTATCTATGAAAAAAAATTTGAATCTTCAAAACGAACTCATAATTGACGGCATAAATAACAAATTACTATTGATCCATTCCCACGTTGATAAAACTTATTGACTTGAATTGCAATATAAAAGTTGATAATAGGCTTTTTAGATAGGATTTTATATGCGTTCATATGCGCCGTTTTCAACATTAACAAAAAGCCATAATCAACCCACTCATAACGAATTTGCCATCGATCCACCCCACGCTGAAAACACTTAATAACTTAATTGTAATACAAAAGTTGACGCAGGGCTTTTCGAAAAGAAATTTATATGCGCACATATGTACCACTTTCAAAATTAACAAAAACCCATAATCAAGCCCCTCATTAGCACTCCTCATATATTTCTATCCAATACTTAATACTTCTGAATATATCCACAAAAAATGTTAAGTCTTAATGTATGAAGATAATTTCAATTATTACCAAAATTTACAAAATTCTCTATTTAAAATTTCAATTCCTGGGTCTCGTCAATTTTTTTCAGTGTATCTCTATGCTGAAAGAGCCTACACATGCTCAGACCGTGTTCACGCCGCGCGCAGGTTCACAGAGGGGCAAAAAAGGTGTCTGGAAAAATCAGTCTACAGGCCACAATTTTTTATTTTATAACAAAAATGAAAAAAAATGTTTTTTTTTCAGAAGAGTACCGGTTTTTGAAAAATACTTGGATTCAATCTAAAATACCTAGAGTCAATAATGTAACTCTCCAGGAAAGTTTTCTAATAGCTTAGAAATTGTTTCGAAATTTATTGAATTTGTTATAAAGAAATAGGTGAACGGAAATGGATTTATGGGGATTGACAGTGATTCGTGAACTGATTTGCACGAAATATCAACAATTTGAAAGTGGCGCATATGAGCGTATTTCAAATCCTATCCAAAAATTTCGTTATCAACTTTTATATTGCAATTAAAGTTATTAGGTGATATCAACGTGGGGTGGATCGATGACAAGTGGCAATGATGGGTCAAGTATGTTTTTTTTTTAATTTTGAAGTTACTGCATATCAGCGCATTTGAAATCCTATCCAAAAAGCCCGCCTTCACCTTCGACTAAACTAGTGATGAAATTTTCAATCGTAAAGTGATTTTCGACCGTAGCACTTTCCGTAAAAAAATCGTGTCACTTTGGTTGTTAGCAAATGTTGATTACATTCTTTGAATCTTCAAAAGATGTCGAAATATCTTCAAAAATAAATTCAACTAATTTCTCTTCTAAATAATATTTTCCACATTCATTGGAAAGTGATTTCCGACACCAATAGCTCAAACAAGAAATCTTTGGTGGTTTTGATTTTAGGAAATTCCAATCTTCTTGCTTGAATGTTTGAGGCATGTTTGAACAATCCTCGAGCATGAAACTTGCAAATAAGCTTTTCTTAATATTCCGTATATCTTGATATTCAAATGGTTTCATTGTAAATTTAAAGGAGGTTTTCGGGTTTCAATCGTGTGAAAAACTCGGAATCTTGCCGACGTTTCTTCAGGGCTATAGTGTACTTTTGTAATGAGGAACACCATACTTTGTTCCAAATAGTAGGAAAAAACACTTTGTTGTTATTGAATGAAGAGTTTCTTTATTTATACAATGGAATCTATAATTGTTATTATTGAAAGCCCAGATATGGAAGATCAGAATAAAATATTTGGAATATGAAATTGCGACATTCATCGGATGTAATTAGGACATTTGCAGATATCCCCGGAATTGTTTGGGGATATCTAGATTGTAGCCCTGATATTATAGACCTAAATACATGGGGTGCTATCTTGGATTTTGTCAACTTTACGCGATATGCCTTCCAAAATTGGTTATTTCGTAAATAAAGAGGTTAAGTGATTATGAGAAGCAAAATTGTTTGCCTGTCTCCGCAAAGAATAGTTACACCGTAGGTACCAGATTAGATTATGGGAATGCTAAATCTTGCTATTGCGTGAAGTCAGCTTCGTCTTGAATTTGAATCAGTTTGTCTTGAATTTTCCTGCATTCGACTTTGACTCGCTTTAAATTATCTCGAATTTCGGTGACTCATCTTCGATTCTAGCGAATTCCTTATAAGTTCGCATGTAAGTAAGCATGACTCGAATAAAGATATTAGGAGTAAATGTCCGAAGGATTTATCGGAGTTTCACCGGAGCATCATGGGAGCAGTGAAATAAAAATAAAAATCTAATAGGGAGCAATGACATTTGGGGTTAACTTCAAACATTTTAAAGAGATTTGTGATTTGAAATGCACCCCCATTTTATTATTGCACAAAGCTGGTGCTCGAGTGATAATAATTTACAGGTGTTTTGACTGTAAGTGGTATTAAAATTGTGATATCAAGAAACGCGAGGAAAACAACAAACCTGACCTGTAAGAATAAATATTTCTATACCAACTGAATGTTTTCCTTACATAAGTATCATAATGAAAGTATACGCAATCTGTCGCAGATAATAAATTCTCGAACTTAGCAACTTGGTAACAATTACTGGCCTACGAGAAGAGGTGATATAAAGTGAGTAAACGTTTTACATAGGCTAAGCACACTGATTCTTCAAAAAAAATATACTGGCGCATTAGCTTCGCGCATAATCCTGAAGAAATTTTCCCTGTCGTAGTGCGGTGGTTGTGGTGGCTGTGGTGACTGTGGTGGCTGTGTTGCCTGTGGTGTGCAAATTGGTTTCAATTTTGCAATATAGACTAAGTGAGTTCCTTGTATTGTTACGAAAATGCTGTTTCTATAATTATGATTATTTTGTTGAGTATTGACATCGAAGATTTGGAAAGATTCAGTTTCAAGCCATAGATCTTTGTCTAAATGTACATAAGCTATCTGCGGAGAAGACTGACGAGGATGATGAGCTGTATCTGCGTTGTGACGTTGGCGCTTTGCTTTGGAAACAAAACGTCGATTTTCTGAAGTTTGTATAAAAACGTTATAGTCCTCGAAAAGAGTTGAATTATTTTGAGGTGTTATCCAGTTCACGGGAAATGCATTCGCCAAAAACTCTTTCTCCACGAGGTTTTTCACAAAATAAGAGCCAGTCTTCATTCCGATAATAACGGTGAGCGGACCAAAATGGTGTGGATATCCATCTGCGCCTAATTTTTGACGGAAAAAAATGATATTTATGAAGTTAGTGTAGAATGTTATATTACATATGGTAAGCATACATGTGAACAACAATTGTTCCAAATGATTTCCTCTTTTCTCTTTTGTTTTCAAGTAAAGTACGCTTTTTCTCATTGTTTTCGCTTGAATTCGAACTGAATTAAAAGAACCAACTAACAAAACCAAAATCATGTTCGCTGAGAATAGTTTGTTTTACTTGAAAAGTCTACTATTATATTCCAGTTTCGGCTGCAAACTAATATTTTTTATTTTAAAATTCAACTATTAAATTTTTCACCGAGAAAGAATTTATCTTTTTTGGTTAAAAATTCACCTATTTAGTTGAAAATGTGTTTATATTTTTATGTGGATTGGTACTATTCAGGTAGAAAATAATTATGTTTGTTTAAAGATTCAACTTCTTGGCTAAAGATCGAACTAATTTGTGAAAAATTCACTTTATTAGTATAAAAGTGGCAGTACTGAACTAGATAACCAACCAAAAAGGTAATTTTTCAGGAAAGCGAAGAAACATTCTGTGAAATCGAAATCAGCATTTAGAGATAAAACAAATATCCACTCCCGAGCTGAAGTGTTTCTGAAATTGAGGGCAATAAAATTTTATCTGAAAATGCTATCCAGTTTCGCGAAAATAGATTCGGCGGTGAATAATCTGAAAATGACACTAACCTAAACTTGGAGCAGGCTTGAATACAGATAGCGATAAAAATGCAATTTTGAGTTTAAATAAAAAATAAAAACATGCACCAAGAATATGCAGTTGTTGAATGCGCAAAATAAACACTCACTCCCAAATGGTAGGGTTGCCGCAGAAAAATAAAAAATCTTTGAAACAACAAATTGGAATTTGAAAAACCGTTGGAAAGCTTATCAATATAAATTTCATATTTCCGCTACGTGCTATATTCTTTACGAACCGTCAGAAATATTTCTATTGGAGGTAATTAGACGCCAAAGTTAATAAGTTTTTAAGCAATTTTCTAACAGATTTTCTGGCTTCTTTTTTGAACGAGTAACCACGTTACAAAGTCAGCAGTGATTTTCAATAGTACTCGCGCTGGACGAAAAAACAATTTTCTTTGGTAGTGTAATGTATTTTGTAAAAATATTGATTATAGTGTTACAATACACTCACATTTAAAATAAAGGAATCCTAACAATGTGAGCAGAATGGCAGCAATAATCTTCATTGCTTCTGAGCAGTCACAATGGCAGAGAACAGCAAACTAGTTTTTTAAGAATTCTGTGAGGAGTCACTAGATAAAGGACTGCTATGTACTACCTTTTATCTCTCATATTCAATGACAAACTTTAAAATAAACATGGTGAAAAGAGAAAAATAAAGAATAATTAAAGATTATACTTTCCGTTAAAATAAGAGTTAAAATAATTTATCTTATCGTTTTCTGTCTAACTTATATAGAAATAAAAAACGTAGGTAAACAATTAAATAAGCCTTGAAAGGAGATCGCGGTTTTTCTTTCACTGGAATACTTTGTAGTATTCTTGAAAATTTTGCAAATCAATTTTTTCAAAAGCTCACTACTTCCAATTTGATTAAAATTTTTCTAGATAAACGGCCAACTTGGAGGAAAACGAGTTTGAAATTTGTGGGTTTTTAAATTTTCTGCGGACAGGCTCATTTTCGGATGTATTTCACTACCCTCGTATGGGATGGAAATAAGTTCTGTCTATATAAGAACTTACATTCTCATTGTTTAAAAAATCTTAATTTTTTAAACCAATTTTATTTTAGTTACGTTACGGATAGTTATTTTTGCAGATTGATTTTGTCCAAATCTTTTACATTCTTTGAAATTTTATGGAATGTTTTAAAACCGTAGAGATCCCTTGACTATTATTTCTATAATCCCTTTAAATGCTTTCATATCTTTGCAATTCCTTGAAATGTGTTGAAATCATGAGTAATATTTCTTCCGTTCATTGTTAAGTGATTCCCGAGAATACCTGAATGTTTAGGGCGTGTGAAAACAACACCCAAACATCCCTTATTAACAAGATCGTTTATCTGTGAAGTTAAGGGTTGCAAACCTATTGTCACGCGTTCTAGTGTACTTTGTATTGCGGAATACCATACTTTGTACAACATCATAGAAAAAATGCTTCATTATTATTGAGCTTAGAGTTTCTTTATTTATACGACGACATATACACAACGTGCAGAAGATATATACACAAGAATTCCAATATAAGGCCAGTTTCGGGGGTTGCCTCGCACTGGCCGTGGCACTAAATTAGTCGATGAAAACGAAAACCATCAGGGCAGTGTGAACTATTTCTGTTGGATTTTTCTCCCGCTTTTGTCGCCTCCGCTTACAGAAATAAATCTGTCGGCTTTATATTTGACTTCTTCTGTAGCTGAATTTCCCGAAATAAAAATTATGCTGTCCTGATGACCACGACGCTTTTTTTTCGAAAATTATACCCAACAGCCGAGGCCAATTACAGGGTAAATAGCTTGAATGTAAATTACACATTAATTATTAGTAGCCATCACTTCTGATTATATTAAATCCAAGTTATTCTGACGTTGATATGTCGCCATATAGCATCGGGATCATACAGAATAAATCCTACGTGAAATAATGAATTCCCTTACTTTTGTTATAAATTCCCCAAAGGAAATGTCATAAATATTAATGTTAATGTTTTTGGTTCTAGTAGTAAATGTGACAAATTCATTCATTATAGCGCACATTCTAAAGATAGGAGAATTCCTAAGTACATGGCTATTAGTTGCTGGCATATAAAATTATTCACGCTTCCTGGAGTTGAAAATCGGTTCTCGAATTAGTTGTTGAAGTTTATTTGAGACATAAGCACAATCAATAAAATTTCTAATGATTTTGAATACACATACTGGGAGTAAGTGAATGTATCTTTCTTTTATTGTGAACATATCAAAATTCTCACATAAAGTTAAATAGTAACTCCCTTGATGGGGGAATCTACCTTCCTTTTTAAAAAACAAAAATTTCAGAAACCTTTTTTGGATTTTCTCAATTGTGTTTTATTATTTTTGCGCCAACTGCATTGACAGCAGAAATATCAGAAAGGAGGGAGTCTAAATTTATTTGATGTGATTTTAGATCAGTATTAATTGCAATAAGAACACCACACCCGATTGACCCTAGCCTATCATTTCTATAACAGTCATAGTAGCTGTTATCAAATAAATCATTTGATTGTATGTTATCCTCAAGCCAGGTTTCGGTTAGCAGAATAATTTGGTACTCACGTAATCGGGAAAATGCATCTACCTCCCTCAATGTAGTGTTGAGACCTCTGGTGTTTTGGTAATACACATTTATTATGATGTCTTCTTTGTGTTTGGAGTTTTCGAGACGATGATGGGAATGCCATTCCTGTAGCCGATTCGAATGTTTTCCTCTCCCGCTTTCTTTCTGTCGTTGACAGTAGCTAATAACGTTGCCATCTCCGTTTTTTGCATTAGAGTTCTATCTGGAGCTAGTCGGATGTTGTTGAGATTCATTAGATTTCGAGGGTCCTTTCTCAGTTGTGAGAATGAGTTGAGGAATTTTCTTGGTAAATCCTTGGTTGGGAAAATGATTTTTACAGGTCTGGGTGTAACTTGATGCTGGGACAAAATACCAACCCTTTAATTATAATCACCAGCTACATTTATCTTATTATCAATATTTACACAAATGTTGGTTATCAGTTAGTACTCACTTTGTTCCTCTGAACTTGAAACTGCGCCTTCCTCTGCCGCGCTCTGCCAATTCTGTTACACAACTCGAAACACTAACTGAAGTAGGAGTGACATTTTTGCCAACATATTTTTGAATAGACTGCATTTTTTCTGTATTTTCCTTCATCATAATTTCCAGATCAGTGACTCTCAGATCTACTTTACTGACCTGAGAGGTAACGGAAACAATTTTCTTCGTAAGTTTATCAATAGTTTCTTTTACCTGGTTAAAATCTTCCTTCATCAATTGCCTCTGTTGCTATAAAGTTTTCTGTATAAATTCCATCAAATCTTGATTAGGGTTTTTAGTTCTTTTGTCATTAGTGAAATCCTCATCATCGCTCTGGGAACTGTTTTGTGATGAGAATAAATCTCTATCCTCTTTAGCTGGAGAGTCAGATCTGGACCCATAGCATCTGGAAATTCTGCCATCTAAGAGTTTCTTTAATTTTAGGGCGCATTCTTGATGATAGTGCAACCCGCGGCCTGAACAGTTACATGGATGAGGATCACGGATGATGTTGATTAATATCAACATTTTTTGACGATGACTCCTAAACCTGCAATTTGTTTTTAGTAAGATCTTTAAAAAAACGACACGACAGTAGGCTGCTCGAATCAAGAAGATTAGTTAGCACCCTTTTTCAATTTTGAAAATTATATCATTTTTATATTAAATAGAAAATTAAATCAAGCTATAGCACTTTTGATACCCCGGGATTCAGTGAAAGGAAAAAACATATGCTGTGGGACCTAAACTATTCCTTATAACCGAAGGAATTATCAAAGTAGTAATTAATAGAAATTTTGATTGTAGACGGTTTTTAAATTAAAATCATTTACTAAGCGAGAAAAATTACAATATTGACCTCCAAAGGCATTATGCCGAATTCAGAAATATTTTTCTTTCTAATATCGATTGAAAAATTAACTACCATAAGTTTACATATTCCCATGCTAAGTAAATGTTTTCTTCATTTAAAGATATTCCGATTATACACAATCTGTCAAGAATAATAAAGTTTCAAAGTTAGCAACTTCGTCAAAATTACTGACCCACGAGAAGAGTTTGTATAAAGTAACTAAACGTTTACCTTAAATTAACTAAACTGTTTACCTAAGCCAAGCGAACAGATTCCTCACATATTAAATACCGCCGAATTAGTTGCGCGCATAAGCCTCATGAAATTTGCTATGGTGTACGTTGGTGGCTGCGGTATCTGTGGTGTTGAAATTGCTTTGAATTCTGCCGAGTAGACTGAATGGGTTTCTGGTATTGTTACGAAAATGTGGTTGCTGTAATGACGATTATCTTGTTGAGTATTGACACTGTAGGGATGAAAACGTTTCGTTTCAAACCATACCCCTTCGTCTAAATGTACATAACCTTTCACTGGCAAAGGCTGACGAGAATCACGAGTTGATTGTATAATGTGACGTACGTGTTTTGCTTTTGAAAGAAAACGTTGATTCCCTGTAGTTTGTATAAAAACGTTATAGTTCTTGAAAGGAGGTGGATTATTCCGAGGTTTCATCCAGTCTACAGGTACCTCATTCGCCAAAAACTCCTTCTCTCGGAGGTTTTTTACAAAATAAGAGCCAGTTTGCATTTCGAGAAAAACAGTGAACGAACCAATATAGTCTGGATATCCATCAGCACCTAATTTTGTAGGCAACAAATTTATATTTATTATTGATCGCTTTTAGTTGAAGTAGGAAATATTTAGCTGAAAATGGATGTATTTTTATGTAATTGGATATTTTTTGGTAGAAAATAAATGGTTTTTCATGAAAATACAAATTCTTGTTTGAGAGGTGAACTATTTCGTTAAAAATTTATTCAGTTAAATGGTGACAGTACATATAGATAACCAACAAAATCGGAATTTTTCAGGAGAGCGAATAAATCGTTCTGTCGCGTCGAAATCCCAACATAAAGATAAAACATATATTCACTCTCGAGCTCATGTATTGCTGAAATTAAGTTCAGAAAAGTATTATCCAGTCACGCGAAAGTAGATTCAGATATGGATATTCTCAAGATGTCACTCACATAAATGTGAAGCAGCTTTGGCTACAGATTGCGATAAAAATGCAATTTTTAGTTCAAATGAAACCTGAAAACTTATACCTGTTATATTGAATTTCTGAATGTGCAAAAATGAAAAATAAACACTGACACCTGAGATATAGGAATGCAGAGTGAAAATACAACATTTTTCGCCTGAAAAGGCTGAAAGGCTGATAAAAATTCTCCTGTTTTTATAACTATGCTTGGAGCAAGAAAAACATTGCTACTATGTTAAAATTTAAACTACATAAATTGAAATTAAAAACTTTCTTTTATTTTTGCGTTAGAGAATAAGATTTCAAACAAATTCTTCAAGAACAAAATGTATTTGATTTTTGCAAATTTTTTATGCAATAAACACATTTCCAAGAATATGTTGGTTACCTAGTTCTGTACTACTACTCTTTAGATGAAAATCCATCTGACTGGTCAAAAATTTGAGTATTTTGTGGAAAATTATTATTTTCAACTGAAAATTTTAGTATTCCATTATTCAATGAGAATTCCGTTTCTTTAGGTAAAAATCTAACTACTTAACTGTTATGTTGAATTTTTTTTTTTTTTTGAAAATTTGTCTATTTTATTTTTGGTTTAAAATCGATTGTTCTTAGTTTAAAATTCATTTATATAATGAAAAATAATGTGTCAGCCTTAATATTTAATAATGCTTGCGCTGGTCGTACATATTACTTCCGATAGTAGTGCAATGCATTTTTTAGAACAAATAATTATATTATAAAACACTTACATTTAAAATGAAGGAATTTACCGAATGTGAACAGAATGACAGCAATAATCTTCATTTTTTCTGAATATTCGCAATCACAGAGAGGAAGGAGGAAGATTATCTGTTTCAGATCTCAACATCTTTTATGTTTGGTATACTAATTAAGCGTGTAACATTCCGAATAATTAAAGATTAGTGAAATTTCATGTCATAATGCTTTTGTACTACCAGAAGTGTGACGAAATTCAATAAAACACAATATTTAGCACCCGAAAAACGCAAAAATAAAATTTAACTTTGATTTTAGTTTGCAATAAATTCTTAAGTTAAACAAAATTAAAGTTGTATATATTTTAGTTTAGTATTCTGCTGAGCCAAGTAATTTGATAATGAAGACAAGCAAATTATTTTCAATTTAAATACATTTTTTGTCGAGCGTAAAAAAATACTTCTTATTAAAGAAACAGATTTTAATTGGACAAACAAACTTTGTCTTTGATTTATATTCAAAAAAGTAACCAAGGTATTTCTTCCAATGAAATAAACTTTTGTTTGACCGCCTAGCAATCTATAATTTTTTTCCGATTACAATATTAGAGATCAATAATTCGAAATAAAGTGGCCTCTATTTGATAAAATCGTTTAGTATATCAATCCGGAGCACCGACGATTGAAATACCTTCTTTGTTTTTTAGGGTTGGATTTTGTAACCCCAAAACAGATAAAATAAGAAAAATCCCGATTTTTAAACGGGTTATAAAGTATAAGTTTTTTTGGATAAAAATGTTTACACACAAAATCAAATTTGGATGTGTTATGAGAAATCTGGCAGGCTATATTAAAATATGCTTTTGTATTTTTGTAGGTGGTTGTCTTTTCAACCCCTAATAGACGAATCTCGAATACCACTGATTTTTGACATCATCCATCTCAGGAAATTTTCTAATTAAAATATCAGCAAAGAAAATCATATGGGATAACATTCCGAACATTCTCTCTGATGAAATTCTTCAAACATTGTTTAAGATTCATTATTTATTTATCAAGATCTCAGGGTAGCGTGGTCCTCCCAGGAACAAATTTTAAGGAAGCATTGCCAACGGCCATACCACGCTGAAAAACCCAGTTCTCGTCAGATCACTGAAGTTAAGCAGCGTTGGACGCGGTTAGTACTTGGATGGGTGACCATTCAAGAATACTGACATGAGTGCTGTTGGCACATCGTGGGTGTGGTGAGCCCACACTTGTAGTTATTTATAACTACAAGAAAAACCTAGAAACACTACCCGAATCGGGTAGTGTCACGCCTACCCTGAAAGGGAAATGGTTTAATGGTATAATAATAATTCTTACAAATTAGATACTTGTACCATAACTAGTGATCTGTTTTGTATAATGGACCTAAAAAGACTAGACAAGAAGATAAATATAATGGTATAACATTTAGTCTATAAGTATATGGTAAACAATGCTTTGACAGAAAGATTCTTGGTCAGCAAGAACAACTAGTGATGATATTTTCAACCGCAAAGTGATTTTCACCAAAGCACTTTTAAACAAAAAAGCTCGCGTTATTTTGGTAGTTAGGAAATGTTGATTTCCTTGCATGAATGTTTAGGGAATGCTAAAACAATCCCCAAAAATACCATACTTTGTATGAAATCATAGGAAAAAAAGAGTTTATTCTTATTGAGCATAGAGTTTCTTTATTCATACGATGGAATATACATAATTTCCAGGAGATATATTTCAATTTTTCAGAATAAAAATTTCGAAGTCTTGATGACGAAGATGCTTTCATAATTTTTATTCCTGGAAGTGTAGATACAGAAAATCGGAATGGAGTATTTGGAATCTTCGGTGTTGCCAACGTTACACAAGAGGTTTTTTAAATTTTTTTATTTTGTACATATAGATGTTCACTAATAATAAAAAGCAAACTTTTTGCCTGTTTCCAGAAAAAATAATTAGAACACGGATACAAGATTTGACTATGGGAATTTGTAATCTTCGGTGTACTAAATTTGTGAATTTTAGGATAGAATTTTGTTGCTTAAAAGTACGGCAAATTATATTGAAGTCGCACTTTGAGGTTTTTTATTATAAATATCAAGTTCGATTTCTCTTTACTGATCAAATATGAAAAATAAATTAAAATGTTTAGAACAAAGGAATGAAGAAAGATCTCACGATTTCGTTCACTTTTGAAAGTTTCGTGAATATTGAAGTTTAATTATTCAGGACTGACCTGAAGAAGTGAACTGCAATGTTCACGAAACGTCGGCAAGAATCATAGTTTCGCACACGATTGAAACCCGAAAAAGCTTCACATTTTAAATTTAAATTTATTATAATGAATCATCCTGGAAGCATTATATCAATATGTTTTAATACTTTTTAATCTTTTCAATATTTTATCTTTTTCCCCTGGTTTCAACAAACTTCCCCTTTTTCATCTTGAGCGGGTGAAAATTCAACTACTTATTTGAACGTTGAACTACTTTATTAAAAATTCATTCTATTGGTACAAGATTGAACGGTTTTCTGAAAAAATTTGTTTTATATGCGGAAAATTGAACTATTTTAGTTTTGGTTGGCAATTGATCGTCTTTAGTAGCAAATTGCACTATTTGGCTGCAAATTTGTGTATTTTGTTGCGAATTAGTAGTATTTTGGTAAAAAATCAAAATTTCGCAGGAGAGAGAAAAAACAACCTGTGAAATCGAAATCACCATTTAAAGATAAAATAAAGATCCACTCCTGAGTTCCGAATGGTACCAATTTAAACTTGTAGGAGGCTCGGCTACAAATTGCAATAAAAAATGTAATTTTTCAGTTTAAATAAAAAGCGCGCATTTAGTTGAAAATTCAAGTATTAAACTTTTCAATGAGAATTTCCTTTTTTGGGTGAAAATCCTTTTTATGGTTTCGTAGCCCCGGGCTCAAAACCTTATGGTTTCGGTCGGGTGTCCGTCCCTCCGTCGTACAAAAGGCCATGAGAACCAAATTTCTTTTCCGAACATTTTTTCAATACAATTTTTTTCAAAAATTTTGTTGAACAAATTGTTGTTTTCAAAATTTTTGTTCAATACATTTTTTCTCAACAAATTTTTTTTTCAAACATTTTTTCTCTACAAATTTTTTTTTCAAAATTTTTGTTATAAAATTTTGTTCAAACATGTTTTTCCAACATTTTTGTTCATGTAATTTTTTTTTCAAACATTTTGTTTACAAAATTAAAAAATATTTTGTTTTCAGATTCTGTTAAGACTTGAATTAACGTCTTCATAGACTACGAAAAAATACATATACATATATATATATATATATATATATATATGATTGGAGACTCAACTGCTTGGTTGAAAGTTAAAATTCTTAGTCAAAAAGTCATTTAATTGGTTGAACTTTCATCTGTTTGGTTCAAAATGCAATTCATTAAATGATTATTTTATTTTTATTTTTTTGTTGATGATCAATTTTGTGCATTGCAAATTTAACAATTCCATTCTTGGCTACAAATTAACCTGGTTTTGAGGATCATTCCTCTTCTTGATTTAAAATTAAAATCTTTCTAGGTTGACATATCAAATATTGTATTTTTCGTTGACGATTGATCTTGTTTTATTAAATTCAACTCTCTTGGGTATAAAATTAAAATCTTCTTTTGGTTAAATATTAACGGTTACATTTTTCGTTGAGAAATAATCTTTTTTATTGAAAATTCAATTACTTGGTTTAAAGTTGAACTTTTTTGTTAAAAATTAATTTGTTGATTGTAAATATTTCTGATGATAGTTGAAAATTCAACTATTTTCTGTAAAATTGTAATTATTTTATTAAATATTCAACTATTTTGTTAAACAGTCACATTTTTTGTCAAAAATTAAACGATTCTGTTCAAGACTCGTACTTTTGGATTCAAAATTCAACAACTTAATATGAAATTCAACTATTTGGTGATAAATTTTACTCTTCTGTAGGAAATTCTTTTTTTTTTAATTAAAATATTACTTTTATAATGAAAATTCAGCTATTCCGTTTTGGGTTAAAAATTGATCTTTTGTGGTATCAGAATTTATCTATTAGATCGAAAATTGATAATTTTTTCAACAATTAAACCATTTGGTTGAAAGTTTATGTATTTTGTTGAAAATTCGAATTTTTTGGTACAAAAGTTATATTGTTGGTTGAAAATTCAACTAATTGGCTTCAAAATTTAACATTTTGGATGAATTTTCGTTTTTCTTTAGTGAATAAAGAATATTTTTTGATTGGAAAGTCAACTATTGTTGAAAAGTCCCATTTTTAAATTCATAATATATTGAGTGCTTACGTACTCACAGAAGGATGACAAAATTCAATAAAACACAATTTCTCCCATTTCGCCATTTCTCCCCCTCCTTATTTATTAACCTATCCTTCCAATTCCTTTCGAAGCTCTCCTCTTCCCTGTAAAGGCCCCCTTCCCTCCCCATCCTCGCGTTAAAGTCACAACCCAGTACCACCATACCCTCCTCTCTTTCACCTAACAGGTCGTTCACCCTTTCTTTAATTCTTTCCATCCCATCCTTATTGTACACTGTCACAAACTTACTGCTTACCCCTCCTATCTTCACTTTCCACATTTGCACTCCCTCCCCCTCTTCCTCTCTATTAGCTTCTTCCTCTAATCCATCTCTAACCCCCGTTATAATTCCCCCACTAGCCCTTCCTTTCTTCTTCACTCTGACCGCCTCCTGGAGTCTCCACCTATACCCCCTTGGCAGCTTTGGCTCTATTCTATCCGATTCCTTTCTTTCCACCCACGTCTCTACCAGACCTACCACATCAAATTCCTGGATCTACCTCCAGAAATCCTCGTGCTTCTTCTTTACCCCTGCTACGTTCCAGTAAAGCACCTTCACAACTCCTCTACCCTGCATTACCCCCACCCCCCTACTTCCTACGAAACAAATTCCCCTGCACTCCCTTCAACACCTCTTTCTCCTCGTCCCACACCCACATTTTCTCGTCTATTTTTATTTTCCGATATCCTACCTTCGCCGATCTCCCTTCACTCCTCTCCCTCCTAGCCCTGTCGTACAGCATTCTCTGTACATCCCTTTCCTTTCTCGTCAAGTCGTGATCGATGAAAACTTCCTTATCCTTTAGCCTATTTTTATTCCGCATTACCCCCAACTTTTCTTCCCAGCTCTCTAACTCCACAACCACCACTTCTTTCTCCTTTCTCCTCTCCAACTTAACTTTCCCTACCGTGCTTTTATTCCACCCTATGCTCTCTAGCAGCGCTTCCACGCCCTCCCTTTCTTCCCCGCTCTTCATCTTCAACCCTCTTATCACAATATTATTTTTCCTGTCTGCCTTCTCCTTTCTCTCCATTCTCAACTCCATTGCCCTTATCCTTTCCCTATCCGCCCTCTCGTCCTTTTCATTCCTACGCTCTCCCACTTTCTCTTCTATCATATTCCCTACACTCTCCCAAATACCTTTAATCTCGCCCTCCAATACCCCCGTCTCCTATTTCCATTTCCGTCCTGCCCTCCACCTTCTCAAGCCTTTTTTCCGTCCTTTCTTTATACACACTAATCTCCTCTTCCATCTGTTTTATTTTAACTTCCTTTTCTTTTCTTTCCCTCTCTAAACCATCTACTCTCTCTCTCTCTCTCAGCTCTTTCACCTCCTTTTCCCATTTCTCATCTCTGATTCTCAAGTCCTCCCTCATGCCTTCCATCTGCTCTTTGGTCCCCCTTACGTCCTCCCTCAGCCCCCTGATCTCGCCTAACAACATCCCGCGAGCCTCCTTTTCCAACATCCCCTCCATTCTTTTGGGGGGTGACCTAGCTGTTATCCCGCTTTTTTCAAACGGGCTCTCGACCTCGCTTTTCTCCGGACTCTCTTGGCTGTCTCTCTTCCTTTTTAAGAGATCCTCCCCGTCACTTGCGCTCGACGCTCTCTCCCTTACCTTCTCGCTTCCTTCGTTGCCACCGTCCCGCTTTCTCCCTCTCCCCGACGCACCGCTCGACACCGGGCGACGCGTTGTTGGCCTTCGTGGCTTTTGGAAAATTCCCTCCCCGTCAGTTTCACTACCAGCACTGCCAGTACTCTCGCTGCCCACCTCCCGCTCTGCCACCGGTAACTGGGACCTATTCATGCAGTACCTTTCGCAACCGACAGATGTCTCTGCAAAATGTTTGCGTCTTTCGCCGCCAAATTTTCCATCTTTTTTTTCCCCTTTTTTTTCAATTCCTAAGTCCCTGCAGACACCCCTTTCTCTCCCTTAGCATCCCCTAACTCTGCGAGAACCACCCTTGACCCCTCAAAAGCCCAAGACTCCTGACCATGAACTCCCCCGATTACTTGCCAACCTAACCTCACTTTCCCTATCCAAATAAATCCCACCTCACACCCACGCTGAAACTCACTTTTTATCTCCCCAATTCGCAACCCTACTCACCTTCTCGGCTTCCACCCTGACACTCCACTCACACCTTCCACACAAATTCCGTAAAATTCTCTCACCACCTGTCACTAAACACGTTCTCACTACATACGTAGGTAAGGTGGGGAATCGGTAATAGATTATGTAGTTATGAATATGCAAGGGTGGGAGGAGATGGAGAGATTCGCAGTAGAAGGGAGGGTAGAATCAGACCATCAGCCATTAGGGTTGTGGATAAGGGGTGAGAACGGCGGAAGGCAAGGTGGGGAAGAAGTTTCGACGGGGGAGAGGGTTGGCTGGACGAGGAAGGCGATAGAGAAGTATAAGGAGCAGTTAGGGAAGGTACGCTTCGAAGGGGAGACGGTGCAAGAGATATGGGAGGATTTAACAGAGTGAAGTGAAGCCGTGGTGGGATAGGGAATGTAAAAAGATGAAAAGGAAGGTTAAGAGGAAGTATGAGAAGTGGAAAGAGGGTACTGCGAAAAGGGAGGAGTACGTAGAAATGAGGAACGGGTTTAGATCAGTGGTCGGCAAACTTCTTGCTCACTTTTCAGGTATGGTCAGGCCCGTCCCGGCTTAATTTTTTCTACTAATTTTCGTTCTATTCATGGACCTCAGTGTGGGTGAGCTTTCTCCAGCAAGGGTCTTTTGTCCACAGGCAGGCCAAAGTAAAGAAATTTAAGAACTTTTAATTTTTCAACTAGAGATTTGAAAATAGCATAATCAGCATCTTCGAATTTTTCCGATTCCAATGATATATTACTTGCCTAAGAAAGTTGAAAATTTGAAGGAGTTTAATATCAAAAAACTTTAGCTTAATATTCAATTTTATACTAAATACTTCTTAAATTTTCAACCTTTACAGAAATATTACATATCGTTGAAATCGGAAAAATTCGCAGATTCCAAAAATATCACTTTCAAATCGCTAATTACAAAATTAACGATTTTTAAATTTTGTCAATTTGTTCTACTTTCCAACAAAGGACCCCTGAGGAAAGGGTCGGTCTGCCCAAGCTCACAGGTACCTGCCCAGAAAGTAGGTCGTTGGGCAGCCCGGGCAGGGTAGCCTGCCCTGGGCAAGAGCGTGCCGACCACTGGTTTAGATTGATGTGTAAGAGGAAAGAACAGGAAAAGGAGAAAGAGCTGGAGGAGGAGTTAGGAAATGTTAAGACAGACGGGGACGTCTGGAAGATAATAAATAGGTTTAGGAAGCGTAGAGTAGGGATAAGCGAGAAGATAGGGGGTGAGGAGTGGAGGGAGTTTTTTCAAGAATCATTCCAGGGATCAGATTCAAGGAAGAAATATGACGGGAGTAGAAGAACGAGGGAGGCAGAGATGGAGGAGTTGAATGACGAGGAGATAGAGAAACAGATCAGGAAGTTAAGAAGGTCAAAATCAGCAGGTCTGGATGGAATAGAGAACGAAGCATGGCTGTTTAGTACACAAGAGGTTAGGGAGAGGCTGAAGGAGGTAGTGAAGAAAGTATGGAGGGGGGAGGGATTCCCACGAGGGTGGAGAGAAGGGTTAATAGTACCTCTGTATAAGAAAGGAGATAGGGATAGGCAGGAAAATTATAGAGGAATTACGCTAATGTATACGGCGTATAAAGTATACGCGATGGTGGTGGCGGAGAGGCTGCGGAAGGATGTCGAGGGGAAAGGAATATTGCCGCAGACGCAGGCGGGCTTTAGATCAGGTAGGAGTACTATCGACAATATCTACGTTCTGCAGCACATTGTGGATAGAGAATTAGCGAAGAAGTGGTCGAGAGTGTACGCGTTTTTTGTGGATCTAAAAAGCGCGTTTCCGTCGGTGGATAGGGGGAGGTTGTGGGAGGCGATGGAGGATAGGGAAGTGGAGAGATGCCTGATCGAGACGGAAAGGGAGATATATGAAGAGACCAAAGATAAGGTTAGAGGAGGACAGGGGATTTCGGAGGGATTCTGGATGGATAGGGGATTAAGACAAGGGTGTCCGCTTAGCCCAACGCTTTTTACGATTTTAATTGCGGATATGGAAAGTAAGCTGGAGGCCGGAGTAGTAGGAGGAGTCAGGATAGGAGGGGTTAGAATTTGGTCGCTAGCGTATGCAGATGACATAGTGTTGGTGGCAAAAAGCGAGGAGGCCTTAAAGGAAATGATGAAGAGGTTGAGAAGATACCTGGATAAGAACAGGTTAGAACTGAATGCGGAAAAGTCCAAGGTTATGGTTTTCAGAAAAGGAGGTGGAAGGGGTAAGGAAGGGGAGTGGAACTGGAAGGGAAAGGTGGTGCAGAAGGTGAAAGAGTTTGGATACCTAGGCTTCTTGTTTCGGAGGAATGGCGGAGTGGATGGTCACATAAAAGAGAGAGTGAGGAGGGCAAATGTGGTGATGAGGCAGGTGTGGGGGTTGGGAAAGAAGTTATTCGCAGATGATTTTGGAAGGAGAATGAAATTGTTTGACTCACTAGTGATGAGTGTGCTATTGTATGGAGTAGAGGTGTGGGGTAGAAGGAAAGCGAAGAGGTAAATAGGACACAGGAGAGGTATGTAACGTGGACACTGGGGCTGGCAAGGAACACGCCTAATGATATTGTCAGGAGGGAGAAGGGAAGATCGAGTGTAGGGATTCTAGCGGGGAGTCGGGCGTGTAAGTATGAGAAGAAAGTTTTGGAAGAGGGGGGAAGTAAGCTGGTTAGGGAGTGTTGGTGGGAGAAGGAGAACAGGAGAGGGGGTGGGAAGATGGAGGTTGAAAGAGAAAGGTATTTTAGAACGAATGGACTGCAGATGGATGAAGTGAGAAGGATGCATGAGGAAGGAAGGAAGGTATATGAGTTGGTTAAGAAAAACAGCATGGAGAGAGGGAAGACAGCCGGGGAAGAGAGAATAAGAGAGACAAGGTTTAATGTGAGAAAGGAGAGAAAGGAAGTCAGGAGCTTATAGCGAGGATGACATGTGGGTGCATGGAGGGTTATAATAGGTTCTGGCTCGCTAGGGAAAAGAGGATGTGTGAACTATGTGGGAAGGGGGAGGCAAGAGTGGAGCATTGGTTGGAGGAGTGCGTAGAGGTGGAAAGGCGTGGGATAAGCATGGAGGTACTGATGCATGAAAGGGGGGACAAAAGGGCAGTAGCATGGGTGAAGGGAGTCTTGGGTAAGATGGAGAAGAAGAGAAGGAAGGAGGAAGAGGAATGGAGAAGGAAAGATTGTAAATAGAGGAGGATGTAAATATAAGTAAATGTAAATATTATAAATAGTAGATGAGTATTAAGGATTAGCCGCGGATGCAGAGTTTTGTAATGTGAGGCAAAGCAAGAAAGTAGGGACATGCATGCGAGGCGCGGCGAAGCGAGGAAGGCAATGCGATAAGAGCGAGCGGCGTTAGAGATAAGGTGTGGAAGGATGTTAGTTTTAAGGGTTAGTTTTAAGAAAATTCTGTAAAAGAAGTGTAAGCAAGTCAATTTTTTAAGGCCAGCAGGCTAAAAAATAAACTTTTATCTATAACAAATAAAAGCTACATATATTTGAGTTAATTATTTTGCCAATCCAAGTAATTCGATAATGAAGAATAGCAAATTATTTTTAATTAAGATGAATTTTTGTTCGAATATAAAAAAATACTTCTCACTGAAAAAAAAGATTTTCGTTGGACGAACAAACTACATCTTTGATTTATATTTAAAAAAGTAACCAAGGTATTACTTTGAATTAAATAAACTTTTTTTTTGCCACCTAGCAATCCACCAAATGTGTGGTTAAAGATTTTTGGTTAAAATATCTGTCTTTTTCACGATTTCAAACTTCCAGATCAATAATTTGAAAGAAAATGATCGGAAAAATGGGTTTTATCTGTCATATTTTGTAGATCAGACCAACTAAAACAAAAGTTTTGCATTAAAGTCTTGGGCTCAAAAATCATTTTATCTAATTGATTTGAAGAGTTATTTTACCATCTCTTAAAGATTCAAGAAAGGAAATTATCATTTCCGAACAATTAAAACCACAGAAGATTTTGTGGTAAATGTTTTAGGGTTGAAAATTACTCTATAATGAATGTGGAGAACATATCTGAAGTCTATATTCTATGTCAATCCAAACCACAGGAGATTTTTTCAATTAACTATTGGGGTTTAAATCACTTCAGAATAATTGCGAAGAAATACCTTAGCAGCAAAAGTTGAATTCATTTTTAAAATCATTTCAACATATCCTAAAGATTCAAGCAAGGAAATCGACATTTCCTAAAAACGAAATTATCTCATTTTTCTCGTTATCGAAAAGTTTCAATCAGATTTGTATATGCTATACATGTGTCGTAGAGCATGTACTTCCAAAAACAGCCGGTTCGACATATTTTAGGCCCCCATTTAATAAATTATTTAAAAAACGATTTAATGTCTGCGAAAATGATTGCACATTTTTCAGAAACACTCTTCCTGCCAAAAAATAGTTTAGTATATAAAACGGGACACCCACCATTAAAATACTTTTTTTGTGCTTTTTTCAGAGTTGCATTTTGTACATTTTTTGATATTCAGTATTTATCGATCAAGTTCTTAGGGCATGAGCAAGAGCAACTAGTGATGATGTTTTTAACCGTAAAGTGATTTTCGATCATAGTACCTTCAAACAAAAAGCTCGTGTCATTTAGTTTGTTAGGAAATGTTGATTTCCTTGCTTAAATGCTTAGGGGATCTTAAAACAATCACCAATCATACCATACTTTGTATAAAATCATAGAAAAAAAGACTTTATTCTTATTGAGCTTAGAGTTTCTTTATTCAGACGATGGAATATACATAATTTCAAGGAGATATATTTTAATTTTTCAGAATGAAAATTACGGTGTCATGCTGACCAAGATGCTTGTATAATTTTTATTTCGGGAAGTGTAGATGCATAGAATCGAAATCCAGTATTTGGAACGGAAGGGTGCTTATCTTCAGTTTTGCCATTTTTACAAAAGAAACTTTTTAAAATTTGTTATTTCGTACATAAAGACGCTCACAAATAACAAAAAGCAAACTTTTTGCTTGCTTCCAGAAAGAATTACTAGAACACGGATAAAAGATTTTAATATGGGAATTCCAAAACTACGGTGTAATAAATGGATGCAGTTTAGAATAGAAATTTGTGGCTTGAAAGTACGGCAAATTAGATGGAGGTCGCACTATGAGGTTTTTTAATACAAATGTCAAGTTAGTCTTCCCTTTACTCATCAAGTATGAAAAATAAATTCAAATGTTCTAAGGACTTCTTTATCCATTTTCCCTATACTAGTGATATTATATTCGATGCACATTATAATTGTAGATAGAACAGTGATATAAGAAATAGCTGCCCGGAGCAATTATCGGAGCAGCGTCGGAGCATCATGGGGGCTTCGGAATAAAATGGCGACAACTCACGTCAATATTATTATTATATAAAGATTGTGTCCGAGTAATAATAATTCACAGGTATTTGGACTGTCGGCGGTTTTTAGATTGAGATATTATAAAATGAAAAAAGAACAACAAATTAACTACTGTAAGTCTATATGTTCTTACACCAACTAAATCTTTCCCTATTCAAATATAATACAAGCATACACAATCTGTCGAAAGTGGTAAATTCTCAAATTTAGCAACTTGATGAAAATTACTGATCTGCGAGAAGAGTTTATATAAAGTAACTAAACGTTTTATCTGAAGTAACTAAGATAAGCCAACAGCCATACCACGCTGAAAAAACCAGTGTCGTCAGATCACTGAAGTTAAGCAGCGTTGGGCGCGGTTAGTACTTGGATGGGTGACCATTCGAGAAAACCGAGTGCTGTTGGCACATCGTGGGTGTGGTGAGCCCACACTTGTAGTTATTTTACTACAAGCTATTAACCTAGAAACACTACCCGAATCGGGTAGTGTCACGCCTACCCTGAAAAGGAAATGGCTTAATGGTATAACTAAACTTTTTGCCCAAGTTGAGAGAAGAGATTCCCTAAATAAAGATATTCCTTAAACATACACTGGTGACAATTTCATTAATGTATTTTGGATAGGTTTTCGTACAATTTTCTTTCAGATTCTTTATGAGATCTGCAAATAAATGAAAACGATTGGATAGCTTCGGAAAGAACTTTCTATCCGAAAAATGCACCAGAGTAATCTACTCCTGCATTATTTTCGCGCAACATCCTGAAGAAATTTCGTATGGTGTCGCGTAGTGGCAGTGATGTCGAAATTTTTTTTAATTTTGCAGTATAGACAACATGGGTTCCTTGTATTGTTACTAAAATGCTGTTTCTATAATCACCATCATTTTGTTGAGTATTGACATCGAAAGTTTGGAAAGATTCAGTTTCAAGCCATAGATCATTGTCTAGATGTACGTAAGCCATACGTGGGAAAGGTAGACGAGGATGTTGAGCAGTATCTGCCTTGTGACGTAGGCGCTTTGCTTTTGAAACGAAACGTCGATTTCCTGAAATTTGTATTAAAACGTTGTAGTCCTCGAAACAAGTTGAATTATTCCGAGGTGTTATCCAGTTTACGGGAAATGCATTCGCCGTAAACTCCTTCTCTTTAAGTTTTTTTACAAAATAAGAGCCAGGTTGCATTTCGATGAAAATAGTGAACGGAGCAATATAGTCTGGATATCCACATGCACCTAATTTTTCAGGTAGAAAATTTATATTTATGAAGTTGATGCAGAATGTGACATATAAATAAATAAATGTAAATAACAATTTTTTGAAATGCTAAAAAAAGTGAGAATGCTATTTTTTCTTTTACAAGTAAGGCATCTAAAAAGACCCCGCACTATTTTCCCTATTCCCTTCTTTTCTCGTTTTTTGATTAAAAATTAGAATCTTTCTATGTTGACATATCAAATATTGTATTTTTCTTTGGCGATTCATCTTGTTTTATTAAATTAAACTCTTCTTGATATGAGAATAAAATCTTCTCTTCGTTAAAATATTTACCATTATATTTTTCGTTGAGAATTAATATTTTTTATTAAAACTTCAATTACTTGGTTTAAAGTTTAACTTTTTTGGTCAAAATTCATTTTCTGTGTTTAAATTTTTCTGATGTTAGTTGAAAATTCAACTATTTTCATAAAATTGTAATTATTTTAATAATAGATTTAATGCTTTCACGATGATTCATTATAATTAATTTAAAATTCAAAACTTTTTCGGGTTTGAATCGTATGCAAAACTACGAATCTTGCCGACGATTCGTGAACATTGTCGTTCACTTCTATATTTTCTCTACCATGCCTGTGATTGGCCAGAGCGCCCCATGGTGGGGACTAGTCGAACTTGATTGGCCAATCAAGTCTTTCCTTTGATAGACCTCACACCTTTGGTAGAACACTGTCGCACTAATACCTACTTCTCTTTTAATAAACAATTCCACGAACGAACCTCAGGAGCAGCAATGGAATCTCCAGTCTCACCTGTGATAGCCAAGATCTTTATGGAAAATCTAGAAACTAAAATCTTTAACAAATCCAAGCTAAAACCGAAATTTTTGTGCCATTACGTTGACGACACTTGTCATCTGGAGACATGGACTAGATGAACTACACAAGTTCTTCGATTTCATCAATCAATTACACCCTAATATCCAGTTGACCATGGGAATTGAACAAAACGGAAAATTTCCTCTCTTGGATGTACCATTTCACAAGAGATCTGATAACACATTGGGACATGAAGTTTACAGAAAACATATCCATACAAACAGATACCTACATGCCTCCTACCACTACCCATCTCAAAAGCAATCGGTCATCAACTGCCTTGTATACAGAGCTGTATCCATAACAGATAAAGATAACTTAAAAAAGAATCTACAAAATGTTAAACAAATCATAATGCTAAACGATTCCACAAACAAACAAATTGATAAGGCAATAAGAAAATATACTCAAAAAGACAAGTCAACACAACCTACTAAAGAAAGAAAAAGAAAAACGACCACCATCCTACCCTACGTTCAAAGTATCACACAACAAATAGGAAGAATCCTCAACAAACACAACATCCAAACCATATTTAAACCACCTGTGAAAATAGGACAACTTCTAAACAACCCTAAAGATGAAAAGGCACCTCTCAGTGATCCGGAAGTATATAAAATCCCTTGTTCTTGTGAAAAAGTCTATATTGGAGAAACCGGCAGCGCGATGAGCCAACGTGTAAAGGAACATGAGAGTGTAGTCAGGCTAAAACATTTCACGCAATCAGCACTAGCTGATCATCATATCGAAACAGGATATAGCATTTTATTTGACAAAACGACCACCATCGCAAAAAAATACAATATTTCTCAAAGAAAACATAGAGAAGCAATCGAAATCTTAAACCACCCTAATAACATCAATAGGGACAATGGATATAATACCAATCCGATTTGGCTTTCCGTCCTCCCGGGTTTTTAAAAAAGGACTTGATTGGCCAATCAAGTTCGACCAGTCCCCGCCATGGGGCACTCTGGCCAATCACAGGCATCGTACAGAATATATATATATATATAAAAACAACATAACCTGAAACTTGATTTTCAGGTCAGCCCTGAAGATCTGAACTGCAATGTTCACGAAACGTCGGCAAGATTCGTAGTTTTGCACACGATTGAAACCCAAAAGATCTTAAAATTTTTAATTTATTATTGTATGTCTTTTTTTTTAAATAAAATATTACTTTTTAAATTAGAATATTACTTTTTAAATGAAAATTTAGCTATTCCGTTCTAGGCGAAAAATTAATCTTTTGTGGTTTACAAATTTAGCTATAAGATAGATAATGTAACAGTTGGGATTAATTTTTTTTCTTTACTGACTGAAAAATCTTTTTTGACTGAAAATTCAATTCTTGTTAAAAATTCGGCTTTTTGATTTTAACATTTATCTCTTTTGGTAGAAATTTCAGTTTTTGCTACATGTTTCCTAGTTGAGCAGTTGCCACAAGTTGACGTCGATGTACAAAATTCGAGAAATACTTGCATTTTTATTTAACTTCGCACGAGGCATATTTTCTTCGAATAGTCCAAAATATTTTTATTAGAGATTATTAGACGCGGAATTAATTAAGCTTTGAAATGGATTTTTGAATATGTTTCTCGCTCCTTTTTTGAACGAGTAATCACAATTCAAGGTCAGCCGTGATCTTTAATAGTACTCGCGCTGGTCCTACCGACATTTTCAGATGGTAAAGTAATGTATTTTTCTACAAATATTATTTTTAATAATATAATACACTTACATTTAAAATAAAAAAATCCAACAAATGTGAGCAGAATGAGAGTAATAATCGTCATTTCTTCTAAATAGTCGCAATCACAGAGGACTTCTTTAAAAAATCTGTTTAAGGAGTGACTCAATGAACAACTGCTTTATATACTAACTTTGATCAGTAATATGTATGTAACAAAAAAGTGGAAGAAGAAAGCCTATTTATCTCAAATCTAGAAATCTTTGATATTTGCTAGCTTTATTACAAGTAAAACAGTTCGAATAATTAAAGGTTACACTATTCGTAAAAACAAAAGTGAAACTAATTTTTCTTATCTTTTTCTGCCTCATGTATGAAAATTCAAACAGAGATAAAGAAATTAATACGCTTTAAAAAAGCTTGTCTTTCTTCTCTTGACGGAATGCTTGATCTAGTGAATTATCCGAACACGATATAAAAATATTAAAAAATCGTAAAATGGCTGCAGTTTTCTTAAACTTTGTGAAAATGCATTTTTCTTAAATTCATCACGTTTAATTTGGAAATCTCTGGAAATAGTTTAAAATCCTCAAAATCTCGAATTTTTCTGTGAGACTCATAAAATGTTTTTAAATTCATGAAATCCCTTTAAATATTTTGAAATTTCGATTTTTGGGCTATCAGGGAAAATTTTTGAAAAATGTTTAAAGGCAGAATGAAAAAATTAGTTTAATTTTAATTAATGAAGTTTTTTTCTTTGAATTGAAGAAATTATTTGTTCGAATCTATATATTCAATTTAAAAAATTGATTAGGATAAAGTACTGGCTAACATTTAAGAAATAATTGATTTGATTCCATTATTTTCAACTCAAAAGATTATTGAAACAATAAGACCATCACAAACACAAGCACCTGGAAATCACCTATTAATTATGCATTGAAATGACGATTACAGTAACAATTAAAATTCCTGTTGATTGTTTCGCGAAGCCAAGTAATTTGCTCAGTTGGGCAAATAAGTAATTATAGTGTGTAATTACATTTTTGGTTAATTATAAAAAAAATACTTGTCATTTAACAAATGATTTTCATTGGAAAAACAAACCATATCTTTAATTTCAATTTTAAATGTAATAGGTAAACATGTTTTTGAATCTTTATAGTTTTTTGAAGTAGAAACAATTACATGGTTGGAAATTCTCAAAAGAAATGATTAAAATTGTATTAATGAACAACGGTGTTCTCGATATAATTACCTCTGTTAAGAAAATCTCATGATAATTTATTAGAGCTTGAAAATTGGTTTAATTTAGTATTTAATATTTGAATTTATGTAAATTCTAGTAATTTTTTCCACTCAACATTAAAAAAATGTATTTTGTAATAATTTGTCCGTTTGTTGAAATCTCTTTGATAATAATCCAAGTATGTTTCAAAAGTTTTCATTTTTAGTCAATAATTTCGGGATTGGCTGATACTTAATTCATTCGTAATTTATGTACATTTGATAAATAATCATGAATTAATTGTGCCAGAATTTATTATTATAAGTTATTCATATAATTTAGTAATATCTTTAACATTCTTATCCATATTTTCGGTAGAAAAAACGTTCAATATGCTTTGAAGCTGCTTTAAAGATCAGTTTAAAAAACATAAAAGAATTATTGATAATAATAATAATTGAGAGTTTCGAATTTAAAATATTCAAAATTGACGAATTTTGAATTGAAAGTCGTTAACTTTGATGAATTTTTAGTTGTAAATCTTACAAATTGAAACATTAAAAAATATATTAAGAATGACATTCCTTTAAAACATAAGTCCTAATGATGAAATGATTTGCAGATCTACATTTTCAAAATTCAAGAATTTTAATTTTGGCACTTAAAAATTGTAAAAATTGGAATTTTTGATCTTTAAAATTCAAGATTTCTCATTTAAAACATTTGCGATTAAAAGTTATAAAATTTTTATGTTTTACAATTGAAAATTCTGAAATTTTGATGATTATTATTTGAAACATCAATTTGGAAGATTTCAAATTCAAAACTCCTGATTTTTGATCTTAAAAATCATCGAAATTCAAGAATTGTTATTTATACTTCTTTCAAAACTAAAGGCTTTTCAATCGTAAATCTTTAAAATTCAAGAGTTTCAAATTGCAAATCTTCAAAATTTCAGAATTTTTCATTGTGAATCTTCAAGATTGAACTACATATTGAACAAATGTTCAAAATTATATACCTTCAAAATATAAATTTCGAAAATTATATAATTTCAATTTTAAAAATTCAGAATTGAAGTATTTCAAAAAAATTTCGATAATACACATTAAATATTGAAGAGTCTTCAATTGAAAATCTTGAAAATTGAAGAACTTTCCATTGTGTATTTTCAAAACTGAATTACACATTAAAAAAACATTCAAAATTACATACCTGGAAAATATAAATCTTATGAATTAAATAAATTTTAATTTTAAATCTTCAAAATTTCAGAAATTTGAATTGCATACCTTTCACAATTGAAAACATTCAAACTGCGAATCGTTAAGATTGAAAAATTTGAATTGTAAATCTTTAAAATTGAAGAATTTTTAATTTATTTTATTTGCTATTTGAAAGTTAGTCGAGTTTTAAGTTTCACACTGAAAAATTCTGTCATTTGAATGATTTGAATTTCAAATTTCATAAATTGGGAAGATTCATAAGTGAAAACTCTTGACTTTTGATCTTCAAAATCATCATAACTGAAGAATTTTTATTTATGCATCTTTCAAAATTAAAGATTTTTCAATTTTAAATCTTCAGAATTGAAGAGTAATAAATCGCAAATCGTTAAAATTGAAGAATTTTCTATTGCAAGTCCTCAAAATTGAACTATTTCAAAAAAATATTCCAAATTACATACCTTTAAAATATAATTTTTGAACATCGAATAATTTGTAATTCCAAATATTTTGTCAATTTTCTTCCCAATCACGGCCGAAATAACAATAATCACGATTTTTCAAGGAATTACATAGTGAGCACTTTTTGGGATTAAAATGTTTAAACACAGCATATTTTCGGATGCATAATTTATACGCCTATTTTTTATTAAATTTAAATAGTGTATATCACAAAAGACTTTCTTTCATACTTTTCTTTAAAACCTAAAATTATAAAAATTGCGCAAAGAATTCCCATACAAATGAATGCATCTTGTTCTTGGAAAGTAAACACGTCATTGAATTTACAATAAAAAATTAGGCTAATATTGTCCTAAAAATTTGTGTTGTTACTACGAAAAAAACGAAGATATTTAAAGTTTAATCTTTGACACACAACAACAACAACAACAACAACACGTGAATGTAAACATTGATGGAGTATCTTACCTAATGTAAACATATCTAGAACAAGGATCACATTTTTGAAGCATTACGATGTTGTATGTCAGATGGTTTGACTGAGAACCTCGGAAAATACAAGCAATTTGCCCACGTGAAAAAATTCTACGGAAAGCGTTCTACGGAAATTCCATGT
>CAKNYM010035559.1:2162-17737 GCA_932195095.1 Andricus curvator
GCTTTTTTTAAATTATATATATATATATATATATATATATATATATATATATATATATATATTTAAGGAGATATACGAAGAAAATTATTATAAAGAAGCGTTAGTTATCTATTTTACTTATTGATAGGTCTTTAATATTATACATTGAAATTATTTTTGTGATCTTAAAAATACAATTTATACAAACCAATTTTCAAAAATAATAATTTCACATGTTTGTATGATTTTTTTTTTAGGAACCTAAAAATAATTGGAAATAATATGAATGTGTTGCTTCTTCATAACAATTTTCTTTATATATGAGCCACAACTTTTATATTCTTTATAATTTTGCGATATGATCTGCCCTTTTCTTTTAAATATTATCAGATTTATTTTTTTTTACTTGGTTCATTTTAAACCGAAAGGAACAAAGAAATCAAAATCAAGAGAAATCGCCAAGTGTGTGTCATTGGCTACATATCCTGAATTATATAAAATGTTTGGACATTTTTTGTCATCTACCCTAATATAGTTTTCCCTACACTAGATCTTATAAACAAATAATATTACCCGAAATTTTTAATCAAATCTTTCACCTTTAATAAAATCTTACCTCAGAAGGAAAGTGCAAAAGTAAACTTTGTCACGGATAAATTTCATTTTTGTTTCTCGCTTCCTGCCAGAAATTTTAGGATAATGGATACGTCTCTAATGGTGATAAAAGTGCCTGAAGACAACGATAAGATCTACGAGGAAGAAACAAGAAAAGATCATAAGTGGTTTCATGGGAAGCCAGGACAACAAAAGATATCAAAGTTAGAAGGAAAATGATTTTACGTCTAGGGATTTTTCTTTTTTATATCACGTAATATTTGCCGTTCTATAAAATAAAACATCAAAGCTACAAAAGTACGAATAATAATAATAAATGATAAACCAATGAAAATGTGAATTCTGCCTCGAATAATAAATTAATCAAATTGAACGTGGTATGCTCATATTCAAAATCGGTGGAAAGTCCACATTTATACGAGTACATATATAAAACCAATTTCAAATACCGATCGAGTGTATGCACTTGATGAAATGGTATTTGCGAACGAAAACGTATGGCCCTATGTTCTGCTGGAAAAGTTTCCATGAATGCACTTTGATATTTTGCTTATTGCGAACTCAAACTGCTACATATATTTCTCAAAGCGAATATAAACCAAATACATTTGATGTTTAAATATTTGAACTTTCTGGGCATATCTGCTTCCCTTATTTTTCTTCTTTGAACGTTCAAAACTAAAATGGAGAGATTTTATAAATTAAAATTTAGTTTTGCAATTATCCACCTGCTTTCAATTTTAAACGCAAAAAAAAAATACAATTCTGTCTAAACAAATGAGAAAAACAAAGTAAAATATGACAAGATAACAGTAATTTATTATACGAGGGCTCTAATATATAGATTTTGGTCTTCAAACTTCAATTAACACTATTAACGCCTTAACAGATAATATTTCTTAATTTAATAAATTTTCACGCATACGGAATGTAGGAATATTTCTTTTTGGTAACGTGGCACATTTCAATACTGATTGTTATTTACAATGAAAATATTTTTGCCCGAGTATAACAGATTTGAATGAAACTAATCATTCTTATTTTTGTAAACAGTGCAGATTTTCGATAAACAATGTTATAACGCTTGAGTGCCCATCGTTTCTAGCATGAAACACGCATTTATTCACATCCACTGAATTATTGTCTGAGCTCTTTCCACAACGAGTGACACATCGCAGCCACTCTCGTATTTTAAACCAATTTATGAAGTTTCCAATAACTTTTCATAGATTTTTTATTCAGACAGAACCGATTTTTATGCTATGTGGTGTCGCTTTTCCAATAGGCTTAAATTTGATATAAATCCGTTCTTATAGTAAAACTATTTCTTCTTTTAATGAAATATTTGCGTTTAAATTAAAATTTGCGTCCTTATAATACAACTTTTTTGTTTATGATCAAATTGATGTCCATAATAAAATTCCACAGCGATGTCATCTTTAACAAGAGAGATCTACTCTTCCCAGTAAATAGAAGAGGGGTCTCAATAACAAGTAAGGAGTTTCATTTCTCATTCAGTAGATTACGAGATTTATAAACATTTTTCATATAAAACTATATTTTTATCGACTCCATTTCGGATCGTGGATCACATTTTTTGTATAACTAGTATATTTATATAAGTACTTTCGACAGTCGTATCAAAATCACATTGTCTTTTTTCTTAAAAATAAATTGTCTACTTGATTGTAAAAGAAGTAAGACCAGCTTACTATTGCCTTTCTAGTTTAGAATTTTCCTACTTCAAGATTAGATGGACTGCCTGCTGGTAATGGTCTCGGTAGAAAGAAGACTAAAATGGCGCAGGCTACAAAAAAATATTTTAGTTAATTTAATTATTGTAATCTAGCTTCAGCATTCGTATTTTACTTTTTAATTGAAAATTTTCGATAAAGTAAAGCTGAAACATTTTAATCAGAACCTTAACAACAATAAGTATTAAGAGTTCAATTATTTACTATTTTTTAAAATTATATTAAAAATTTTTACAGACTTGCGAAACAAAATTATTTGAAATGTGAATTATAGATAAAGGAGGTGTGCAGTTGGTATTTTGATATCATTCTGGGATGATGAAAAATTGATTTGTCGATTGAATAAATAATTCTTGATTGAATACCTACCAAACAGCAAGCATCCCATGCACATAAATGCAGCGACGCATTCAGCATTGAGGAGGCTCGAAAATGCAAAATTGCCAACCACAGCCGCGAAATTCCCGAACAGATTGACAATGCTGACTGCGGTGGATCTGAAAGATGAAAATCCGAAATTATCGTTTTATATATGATAATGTTCATAGATACGCAGAAGGGTCCCTTTACAACTAGTACATTTGGTACAATATTTTATGGCCAAACCGAGTTTATGACTTGGATGCCTGTCTCCTGGATCATAATTCTCTGCTCTAAAACATCGCATAACCTACAGGAAGATCTAGTTTACTGATAATTAAATTTTTTTATGAATTGAAGGTGAACCCCTTTTGTCAGCCTCTACATCCCGTGTGGAAATTGTGGTAGCATCCCAGAACTGGCCAGTAGTGTACCAGTACTGGTACTGGCATGCTACTGGCCTGATAACAAGCCTGAGTGTTCGGAACTGGGCCAGTGTTTTGTGTTACCTTTTATTTTGGTTATCCTAGTACTGGCTCAGTACAATAAGGGATACTGGCCCAGTTTTCGGCCAGTATGTACGCGTACAGAACATAGTTATCATCAGTGGTTCCTCCAGTACTGGGGCATTCCCGTAAATAGTCTGGCGCAGTAGAAATGTCCACCAATATGTTTTAAATTTTTGAAATATTTCAAAATAGAAAGAAATAAAGGAGATAGACATTCCGGAAAAATGTTACTTTGTTGAGCACTTGTTTTTTATTAATAAATCAATTAATATATTAAATACCTCAATGGTGCTGGAATTACTTCCGCATTTACTGCAATGACAATGTTACCAGCAATCCTCATCGTGACGACTATGGTAGCTGATAATACCAACATATATGGCACTACTTGAGCCCAATTTACTCCAAAGCTGCATGTTATTGATATTATAAACGTCAGGACTAAAAAATTAATAGAACACCTTATTTTTATTAAATAAAGAAAACTCGAAAGAGAAAAAAAATATTACTTTAAATTTGTAATACAACTCTGTTTAGTAAAATATTTATGAAAAGTAACTCACGTAATACAATTTCTTTCCTCATTTGAGTGGTCATTATAAATCCAACGAGGAAGGCAAACCCGACTGTGGAGGACGCAATAATTGTGGAATTGATGTACACTGCAGCCTCTATGTGTGACTGAAATGTTATTAAAAGGAAAGAAGAGTTACTCTCATTTGCAGAGTACACACAGATTTTAGAGAAAAATGTCCCAAAAGCTTTTTCGAAATAAATAGAAAACAATGCCAATAGGAAAGGAAAAATGGTCGTTTGGAAAAGCAATTACAGGAATAACAGTAAAATTTAATTCATTTTGAAGACAATCTAATTTTAACATTAGAAATGAAAGAAATATATTCTAATGAAATACATTCAGTACTTTATATTTTATTTATACCAAAGTTCAACTGTTTAAAATTACAGTATAATAAAAAAATTTCTGAGAAAAAATCGAATTTTTTCAACAGACCCAATTCACTTCAAAGCAGGCAGGTTGGGCATGCTAATGTCACAGAATCGTTTCAGGGAAAAATATGTTGTTTTTCATATTATAATAAAAATATGAACTAAAAATATATAATTATTACCGGGATGCAAGTATCGGAATGGATGCTGTAATTTTGACTAAAATTGGGAATTTGCAATTTAGTTGGGACCAGCATTTCGCACATGGTAAGTGTCTTGTTTGATGGATATGCAGAACGAAATTTCCTGCCAAAATTGTTCAGCATGATGAAAAGCTGCGGCACCCACAATCTCATCGTGTTTAACCTGCAACAACGTCAGCAGATCATGCGTCGTTTCGTACGGCTGGATATATGCGGATTTCGCTAAAATTCAGTTTCGAATTACTCGCGACGAATTTACATGCAGAAAATGTTAGGCCTTAATTTTGCTATTTTAAATAAAAAACAAGCTAATTTATTTATACCACAAGGTTTAAGGAAAGAGGAAAAGAATATTGACATTTTAACAAGATATAATTATAATTCAATTTAGTCTATAATAGTTCAATAATAATATAATATTAGCTTAATATGGTAAATGATTATACCATAATTGTCTACAGTTTAGTAAAAATATTAATATCTTTAAAAAAGCTGGGTTATTCTTCACAATTTCTAAATTTCGATAAGTCAAGGTTTAATGATACACTACCGACAAAACAATTATTACTTCATGCACCCGTGAAGATGCATGTTTAATTGCTTAAATGAAAGGTAAAATCCTAAAGATCACTTTTGTAAAATATGTACTAAATTAGTACATTCAATTTCCTAGCTCCAGCCAAGAGTTGAAGTTGAAGTACAAAATTCCTTAAAATTCGGAATTTTTTTTATTTGTCTTTCACACGTAATAATTCAATATCCACATGGTCAAATTACTTCAACTAAGGCTCATTTAACACAAAACGTAATAAGTTTTCAGTATTAAACAAAAAATATTGTTCTTTATATTCTGGAAGGCGGTATCACTCTTCAACATTTTAAATTTGGTACTATTTAGGTATAAGCTATTACAAGTCCAAGTGAAATTATTTTTAAATCTCGAAGCAATAAAATCGTCATTTCATGAATAAATTTCTTTGTCCTGACGTTGGATGCAAGGTGTTTTTTAAAGCCGTGATAAGAACAAAACTCTCACGTGGAATAGTTCAAATATTAACTCAAGGGAAGATTTTCCTCATACAAAAACATATTTACAAACCTCAAAATAACATTTCCTAAAAGGAAAAATGAAACATGATTGCAAGTCAAATTCTGCATAATTTTCATTTTCTATATTTACAAAATTTGAATATAAGATTAAATATATAATATTGCGAAAATAAACATACCCAAACATGCTTCCAAACTGAAGGGAAAGAATGATAGACATTGGTGATAAATAAGGCTTTGTGAAAAGTGTTTTGGTTTTGGACCATCCATCTTGTATTTTATCCTTAAGACCAGATTTGTATTCTCTTTTTTGAATGGCTTGTCCCTGTTTCAGCTGCAATTCTTTGACCTATTTGTAAAAGAGAACGAAATAAAAAACGAGAATAATAAGAATAGAGAAGAGGCAAAAATCCTGATAAATAATAGCAAACATAAATTTTCTATTTGTCTAGGAAATGCGATTCTGCTACTGTTTTATGTTTCATCCCTCTGTGAATGCAATGCTTCAAAAAATCCTCTTTATTTAATTAGGGAAGAGCAAATGTAATTTTCAAGACTGGAAGCGTGAAAACTTTTTCCATTACTCTATAGCTACAAAAAAATTAGTAGATTCAGCAAGAATAATGATTGTGAAGAAAAGACTTTAACTCTCATGTTAATCAAAGGAGGAAAAAAAAGATAACAGTGGACAACAAAATATGATCTGTGTGTCCATGAGTCAAGGAATTTAAGAGAATTTAGGCCAATTTGAGCGGATTAAAGAAAACTCAAATGAACTCAAATTAATTTAAAAGCATTCAAGAGAATTTAGGAGATTTCAAAATTTATTCAAGAAAATTTAAGTGAGTTCCAGTAAATTTAATCGGATCAAAAGAATTTAAAATTTGATGAAATTTAGGAGAATTCTAGTGAATTATGAGCAATTTCCGTCATTTCAGAGGAATTATAGTGAATTCAGAAAAATTCTAGTCGATTTACAGGAATGAGATGGTTTTTTTGTCATGTATCTTGCGAACGGTCAGTGCTGGAACTGTATTTTTTTACGGCTAAGAAAATGACTCCTATTTGTATAATAAAAAAGTCATACTTTTTGGAAACGACCACTTTTTAAAAAACTTGTTACTTATTTTATAACAGTTTTTTGCGAATATGTCAAGAACCGTTCAAATATTAAATAAATAAGGTGCTCGTCGGAATCAGTGATCGAAAATGCATCAAAATATTTTATCACTTTTTATAAAAAAAAAATATACATACACTTAAGATGTAACTTGTGATTTATCAAAGAAAAAAATCTGCCCGCCTCGCGGGCACATTCTCATCGCGCACTTTGCGCGCGGCTCGCCTGGCTCGCAAGTTTGAGCGCGCCTAGGGCGCGCGACTGTTGGATCTCGCGCTTCGCGCTCGATCATATATTTATCTCGCGCTTCGCGCTCGATTATATATTCACCTCGCGCTACGCGCTCGGGCGTATTTACATCGCGCTTTACGCTCGGCTCCTCTAGATTTTTGAACTTCGTGTTCGACTTCGATGAAAAGAAAAAGTTTGTTTGCAAATATTATAAAATATATCAAAACCTCTACATATTAAGTGATTGTTAAATTTGTTTTTATTTTAGACTGAAAAGGAACTATATTTACTCAAGGTTCTATCGACCTTAAGGAACACATTCTCATCCAGACACTCGCGCTTCGCGCTCGATATTTGATTTGAAAATAATTTGAACCTTGCGTTCCACGCTCGGTTCTGTGCACCGTATGATAGAAACAAAAAAGTTTGAGCGCACTTACGCCGCGCGATTTGGTAAATACACTGAGCGCGCACTTTGTGCTTCGTGTTATATGTTTTTCATATACAAATTACTAAATTTGTATTTGATTTCAAATGAAAAATAATTATATAATTTAGGCGACAAATTTTATCAGTTAAAATTTTATTTTAGCTTGTGCTGTTTTTCAAAAAAGTTAATTTTTTTCATTTTGAATATATTCTTACAACAAAAATTGATTACAAGTTTTTAAACCTTTTTTTGATGCACAATTTTTGTTCATTTATCTGTTTTCGTACCTTGCATTGTTTTTTCAAAAATTTGATTTTTTTTACTGTCAATGTTATTTTCACAAATAAAACAAAAACTACGCATCCTATCGAAACATGATTCACAACAAATTTGTACCTCTAGTCTTGGATGAACAAATTTTGTTTATGTCATTTTTTTCGTAGCTCCTGTTATTCGTCTACAAATTTGATTTTTCTATTTTCAATCTTGTTTTTTACGAATGAAACAAAAACTACGCGTCATATCAAAAAGTGAGTCATGAGGAATTTGTAGATCTTTTTTAGGTGCACAATTTTGGTGGAATGATCTTTTTTAGTATCTTGCATAGTTTGACAGCAAAATGGACTTTTTGATTTTTCATTATTTTTTTATCCGATCAAAATTTGAATTTTTTATTTTTCGAAAAATTCAAAAAACTGTTATGAAAGTATTATAGGGTGTTCAAAAAGCAACGTTTTTCTCCTTATGACTTTTTTTCATATCGTGCGTTTTTCGGCCTAAAATATTCATTTTCGTTTGTTTTTTGGAATTTTGAAAATCCTATAACTCCAGTAATTTTTTTTTATCACGAAAAGTCACTAGGATATTTTGTTCGTCATTCTGCACAATACTAATAACCGTACATAGAATTTTCAAATCTTTAAAAAAAGTGGTCTCAAAAATTTTCAAAATGTGCTCACTTTTTGAATTTTTATCCAAAATAGCTGGTTAACGAACTGGTTCTTTCTTTTTAGGCCATAAAAAAGTGTGCCAAAGCTTAATCAAATCTGATCATTTTTTCGAAAGTTATCGTGGCTACAGACAGACAGACAGACAGACAGACAGACTACAGACAGACACCTTGGTAAAAATCGTTTTTTCTGACTCAGGAGGTCTCAAAACGTGGAGATTTGATGAAAACCGACTATGTCAAATTTTACATAAAACTAATACCTTCTCATTAGAATGAGAATGTAAAAAAAGAATTTGAGTAAAAAATCTCATTAACCTTATGTGTATTAAAAAAATGCAGATTCAGATTTAAATTTCAGCATAGAGAACTGCTACCGAAAAACACGTGCCATTTCATGAATACATAGTTTGTTGACCAGTTTAATAATACAGACTATACAGGCATATGAAATAGGAAATAAATACTGGATAATTATAATCAGAGACCTTAATTAAATTTTCATTATCGTTGTCTATAATTACTTGATATCATTTTGATGAAGACATATATTCCTGAAGAAGAAAGTGAGCATTGTTTCTAACTGAGTGTGATTATTCAATCAATAAATGAGAAATTACCGGGTATGAGTTACGAGATTTCAGTGTATTCATGGAGTAAATTCTCTTGAATGAAATTAAAGCTTCTTGGAGACGACCATCAGCCATCATCAGTTTTGGACTTTCTGGTGTAAGGCACATTATTATGAGACCCAAAACCGATGGAATTGAGCAAATTAACAGATAAACTTGCCATGTGACGAAAGCTCGATTGGAAATTCTGAATGAAAATGGCGAGTCGTATGGCAAGACGTTGAATGCAAGTGCTGAAAAAAATTCAAATGTCAATATTTTTCATCCACTTTCTTATATCCAATATTTAATGTCGTAAAAATAATGAAGACCAAAACACGATAATTATGATACTGACCAATTTTTAATTGTTTTTCTCCTTCAAAGTTCGGTATTTTCACTTTGAAGTTTTGTTTATGGCATATTCAATGTTTTGAATGGTAATAAAATAGGAGAAACCTTTCGCTACTCCATCCAGACGATTTCATTGGAAGTGTCATATGAAGTTTCGGAATCGGATCAATTCCCTCATCAGATAGCCTTCAACATATAGCGAGGATTTAATAAAAGATCAATAAACTTGGTGATAAATTCTCACAAACATAAAAGAAAATAAACGTAGGTCGTTGTTAGAAAAAAGTCAGAAAGGAAAATAATAAAAAAATGGTTTTGAGTGCTCAATAGTAAAGAAAAGTCAGACAAACTAAACGCCACGCTTAAAAAAAAGCGTTTCGTAGCCTATTAAAACGTTAATCAATCTTTTCAAATGTACCCCTCCCATGATTTCCCTTGCCTACCTCCCCTACTATCCCTCCACTCACTTTCCTCCTCACTCCCCCACCTCCCTTACCATCGCTTCACTACTACACCTCCACTTACTTCCGCTCGATTCCACTACATCCCCTCCTCTCATTTTTCATTACTTCCCCTTCCCTCGCTTACACACATTGATACTTCCCCTCCCCTCATTTTCCCAAGTATCCCTCCACCACTTCATGTACTTCCCCCCGTGTGGAAAAATTTCGTGGCAGTCTTGAATCATGCTAAAGCCAGTAAAGTTTTTCTCAAGCCTGTCTATTCAGGCAATACTAGCCTGGCGCTACACTGGCGCTGTCTAGTTTTGCTACGTGTTTGATTCAAACCTTTCTGCTGTCTAGTCTCAGTCTTGGCGCTATCTAGGAGTTCGCTACGAATTTGAATATATATAAAGATTGTCCACATTTTAGCTAGTTTCTAGATAGAATCACGGTTTGGACTTGAACAAAAATTACAGAGGTGAATTCTGAAAATAATCATTTTTGAATAAAAGATTTAGGAAATTACAATACGCAATTGCACAAATGCTTAAGCAATAATTAATTGTACACTGTTACATATTTAAGATAGTAAACAATAATGGTTGAAGGTGATCGAAATCTTAATACAAGAACTGTATTCTAAAGAACGATTTTTTTTAAGAATGTTTAAAAACATTTTTTTTCAATTGAATTATATAGTAAAGTTATAATAAATTTATACTGAATTTATAATAATTATAATATGTATAATGCTGTGTATAATATTGATGATATTCCAGAAAATCAAATATTATTATAAATGATTTATTTAATTTATTTTAATTATTTATTGATTGCGTAAATGATAATTAAGCCTAACGTATTAATTATTTGAAATAATAAACAATCATTATTTCGTAGTATAACCGCAAGTAAAATCATACAAACTTTATTTTTTTCAATGATTTTTTCACACATCAAGTACTTTTAATGTTTAAAAATTGTTCATGTTTTATTCAAGCAAATATTAGGATGTAATTAATTGAAATTCATATCCGACAAAAATGAAAAAATATTTAACTTTTAGATGGCCGAGGTGTTAATGCGACGGGACAAAGTTACAACAATATAGTAGGAAGTTACATCAGAAGTTCGACACCCGGCGTATGTACAAGAGGTTTGCGGAAACTCATTTCTTCTTTTTTTGTGTACAAAAACTTTTTTATATTTTTAATTAGCTGCAAAATCTATATATTAGACTCTTATGGCATGAAAAATAATTATATTATTTAATTATTAATTATTTTTATTAAAATAGCCGATCTGTCTAGAAACTAGTCGATCCGAGCGTTACATCCCAGTCTAGCCACTGGACAGTCAGCCTGTGGAGCGCCAGTGTCGACTCAAGGTGGACTGGACAGAAACAGTACAGCGCCACGAAATTTTTCCACACGCTCACTTTCACTACTTCCCCTACCTTCACTTACCCTAGTTACCCGACCACCCCTCCCCTCACTTCGCCTACTTTCTCCTCTCCCCGCTTACTTTTGCTTCCCTAATCCACTTCCCCTAACTTCCCAACCCTCATTTCCCCTACTCCCTCCCGCACACTTTCCCCGCATCCCTAGTACCGCTCCTGTTACTTCCCCTCACCTGCCCTGCAAACCCTTCCTGGAAAAATGTACGACGAACGGATGAGCGGATTAACGGCCACCCGACCAAAATTCTAGGGGTTTCTGCCCGGGGCTATGAATCCCTTAAAAGTACTACTTTTATTAATTGCGAAACGTCATTCGAAATTCCCAATAAAATCGTCTGGATGATGTCGTAAAAAGAAGGGTTTTATTTTTTTAATACGATTGTTTTTCACCGGGCGTAAATCAAACCAATATTTAACATCTAAAAATTAGCTTCATATATACAATTTCTTAAATTAATTGTCAACTCTTTAAGCATTATCGAAGAAAAAGTTTCGCCTCTAAACGTTAATATTTTTAATTAAAAGCGTCCTTTAAAATTCTCATATTATAGGGTTTTATTCAGAAGGCTTTAACCCCATTTTTTCTAACAACCTATTTCTAATACAATGCGCCTGTACGAAAATATGACCTCATAAAATCATTTACGTTCTGGGGTATGTATAAACTAATTACTATAACAACCGCACAGAACGCACAACTTTAATTTATGACTTTTGAGACATAATTACAGTACAATTATAGTTCAAAATAAAACCTCAGTAGAATATGCATTTTAGTGTATTACTTGTTTTATTCACCCATCATGTTCTATTATCTATTCATCTATAATATTCCAAGTATTTATTGAAACGCCATTTTGAATTTCAGATTTTTTGGAGTCACAAAATGAAAATATAATACCGAAAATATTATATTATCTTTGGCATCTAAGCGAATAACTTCAGTTAAATTGCAATTGATAGTAAAAATGTTGAACTTTTTTTTTAATTGCGAATTGCTTTTGGTAAATAATGGAATTTTCAAAAAATACAATACTCGGTTCTTTTGTTACAAATCTTGTAATAATTATACGATTCAATTATTATATATATACTCTAATTGTACGATATACGAAGTAATGGCCACCGTTATAAAAAAATATGTAAATTTGATGTAAATCAGAAATATAGAAATGGTAATAATATCAAAATGAAATAATTATTTAAAATGAAGTAAAATTACCTGCTGGAATAATGTAGGAAAGACCAAATGCTAGTCCTGCCCATTTGGTAAATTGGGCTTGATACTTTGCTGAATGAAATTCAGCTAAATATGGCATCAAAAGTGTATGTGGACCACCAACTCTGTAATCAAGTTCAGATTACTTTAATTTTATTATATTATTTCATTGAAAATGTTCCGAAAAGTATAGAAAGAATATCGTAACTTGGTAATATTTATTTTTGTAGAATAATAAGTTTCTTCTGTATCAAAATTAACAAAAAAGTAAGAAATATTAATGGAACTTTGAATTTGCTAAATTACCTTAATTTATGTTAAACAATTTGTTTCTCTATATACGTACTTACATCACACCACTGATAAACTTCAGTAGCAGAAAAACGTAATAGGAGTCAACGAAAGCGCTCCCTACGTTACAAATTGAGTCCACCAATAATCCAAGCAGAAGCAAATTTCGCTTTCCAAAATGATTTGTCATTGAGTCCTGAAGAAGGAAGTCCCATAAGACTCCTGCTACTATTATTCCTAAGAATTTTAAGTATTTTTTATTTGTTTATTTTAAAGTTAATTTTAGTTTGATAGTTTTCATTTTTATATTTTGTTTTATTTTAAATTATGAACCTTATGGAAAATTTAATTATTACATTTATATTCAACCATGTTGCTTCAAATAAACAAAAAATTAAATTTATATACAATTCTAATGATTTTGAATTATTTTGAGGTACGAGGGAATTTTAAGTTGATTTTAATGGTTTGAAAAGAATTCAGTCAGAGTGGTTCAAGATTCGAAAAATTAACTGATAACGATTCCCTTGACGCGCTATTTGCAAGATTCATAAAGGCATTTGAAATAGCGGAAACAACCCTACAGTAGATAATGATTTACAGTAGATAATCTTAACTAATTGGAAAACTGACAAAAAATGTTCATTACTTTTGTTAGTATAACGTTTCGGCAAGGATACTATATCTTCTGACAAAGTTACGTTAAAATTTTATAATTAATTATTGCGTGAGAGCAAAAAATTGATTTTTAACCTGAAAACAGAAATTTCACCTCTTCTTTATTCATACTTTTTAACTTAATAAAACATTTTTATGACATGTTTATACATTACAATCAAAGCTTGAAGTTTAATGAACAATATTTATTAATACAAAGTGTTCTTTCTTTAATATTTATAAATATTTAAGGACTTTTGATTGGATATTAAATTTTCTAACAGTAGATAACCAACAGTAGATAATCGGAAAATCACGAAAATGTCTCTGTCATAATTGGCAACTCTGCGAATGTGTCGCAGTTGTTTTAAGTTAAAGGTTGTGTTTGTTTGTTTATTTTGATTCGTGAAGTTTTTCAATTCAAATTATTGTAAATAATAAACTAAGAATATAGTGTAAATTATTAGTTATTAAAAAGCTCATAAATTTTAGTTGTGTTTTAAGGAGCGTTTCGGAAAAGATAAAATTTTTAGGAATAAGGTATGTAAAAAAGCTGCACTTTTCTGTCATCGCAATTCAGGTTAAATATTATGATGATTAAACATCTCGTACCAATCGTACCAATCTTGCGAAATATCAGAGATAAAAAAATGTCAATAATTTAAACTTTTGCGTTGTTTGTAAAATAATCATAGTTTCAACTATTATTTACTCAATAAATTGATCTTAATTGTAAGTATACTAATGATAAATTATAATTATCCAGAATTGAGTATTCTGACTTGCCCAGGAGCAATACCAGAAACGATTATCTATTGATGGGCAAAGGTGTCAAAATCGTACCCTTGACCAGGTCTAATAAAAATGTTTAATATAGCTAATTAATTAATTTCGTAATATTTTTGTCTATAAGAATACTCAATTGAATATGTGAGCTTTATTAAACAATGATCATCTTTCTTCATTTTTGGAAACGGATGCAGTTAAATGCTATTGAGTTTTTTCCTATCTACTGCAGGGTGATTTCCCCTACATGGATTTCTCTCTGAAACCTATAATTTTGCAATTCAATCATTTTAATTCTAATATTTCAAGCAGGTAAAAATTCAATATATATATGTATATATATATATATATATATATATATATATATGTGTGTGTGTATATACATATATATATATATATATATATATATATATATATATATATATATAAATTTCGCGCATAAAAGTGGTAGTTGGACGTACAATCTAAACAATGAATAATACAAACAATAAAGTAGCCGCGGAATGGACTGAAACCTTGATTCATAAAATGCAACACACGGTCAACGTAAAGGTCGAGTTTCAGGCGATGAATGGAAACCGGGTGTTTGAAATGCTAGAGGGGTGAATGATCTTAAGGTAAGAGAAACAAGAAATGAGAAACGAGAAACTATGCACGTAAGGAAACTAGATATTTGATGTGCACCTGAGACAAAGAAAAAAGGATGCGAAAGTAGAACCATCGAAAATGGGGCGTTGAAAGGCGGTTTTGATGTATGGTTTAGAGTAGATAGTAAATAACATGGTAGTCAAGGGGTCGGTTTGATTATGAATGAAAAAGCAAGACAGCATCTCAAAGATCATGATTTTGTATCTCCCAGATTGTTGTGGGCTAGAATGAAGGTAGGAATCAGAAGATTATTTATCACAGCGTGCTACGCCCCAGTTGACAGTGATCCGAGGGAAGTCAAAGACGCCTTCTTGGACACTTTAAATGATACAATGAGTACTTGTGATCAAGGTGAAAGAATAATTCTGCTAGGAAATATGAATGGATGGGTCGGCGCCCAACGTCAGGATACAGCTACAGAAAGGGGCTTAGGTAATTTTGGGGAACCAACAAAAAAGAATGATAACGGGAAAATATTAGTTATCTTATGCTTAGAATAGGGCCTATTTATTACAAATACTTGGTTTAGACATAAAATGATCCACATGTACACCTGGTGTAAAGGAAATAGCCACAGTATGATTGACTTCGTTATTGAGGATGAAAGACTAAGGGAACTAGTAAAAGATACAAGAGTCATGAGGGGTTCTGAATGCAATACTGATCATAACGTTCTAGTCACCAAAATAAACTTAGTGCGGGGATAGAGAAGAAAGAGAACAAGAAAAAACGAAACAAACGCGAATCAAGATTGAAAATTTACAGAAACCGGAAGTGCGAATAAAATTTCAGACTGAGATAAACGAACGCATAGATAGGGCAACTTGGGAGGCGCTTAGAAGCAATAAAGATATGGAGGGCGCGTAGACTATGTTACGGGTCCAGAGGGTCCAGAGACAGTGTGTCAAACTAGCCGGATGCCGCCATTTCAACGCCGGATGCCGCCATTTTAAGTACTG